>JAVDPK010001577.1:175871-204186 GCA_034780415.1 Cichlasoma orientale | reverse complement strand
CCTCGTCAGTATGCAGTCAAGTTCTCCAGAGTCCTGCTAATGACTTCTATATGTGATTCAGGTGTGTTGGATCAGGACCACATCTAAAACCTGCAGGACACCGGCCCTCGAGGCCTGGAGTTGTCCATCCCTGTCCTACACTGTTCCGAGAAAAGTTAATGACCACTGTCGGGGTCAAATACCACTTTTCTAACCTAAAATTATACAGTATTGCCGTGACAGCCGGGCAACCCTAGCAGTAAGGAAAAAAATAGGAGTTACTGGCATTACATGATTTACTTTTTCGCCCAATAATAATAACACACCGTCAAGACTTCACTACTGTCACTGTTAGCTCACTAACTAACCAGCCTACACTGACATGGTTAGAGATATACCCCTGGGACGAGTTTCCGCTAGCTAACGGTGTCCTCAAGATAACTCAGCTGTGCTAGCTTTCGCTAACTTTTGCTTAGCGTGGCGCTAACATTAGCCGGCACTGAGCTTCCATTAACATTCATAAGATTACCTCTTTGCTAACAACCGGCTGGAGTTTGCCTTTGATCTGGCTCCAGGTGACCTGTTGCAGGTTGGTCTGCTGCCCGATGATCAGGACAGGGCGACTTTGTGGCTCTGAGTCACCGGCAGAAGATTTAAACTCCAGCACCACATTCGCCATTTTGGTGACTGAAGGTGCTCAAGTGGACGCTAGCGGACACCCCGGACCGGCGACGGAAGCCGGGAGAGGACAGGCTTCAGTAACCCGCTGCGAAACACCAGGCGGGAGAAACCGATTGGTATGCACCCAATTTAATTTTTTAAAAAAAAAAAAAAAAAAAAAAAAAACTAGGGTTATTTAGACAAACACTCTAGGCAATAAAATAAATGTAAAACAGAAAAATATAAATAAAATAATTTTTGCCGCCCATGAGTCAAAATTTCGGGGTTTTGTCTCAAAATGTCCGGTTATGTATCGCAAAATTTCAACTTATGCAAAAGTTTCAGCCAGTAGGCTCAAATTTTGAGATGCCTAACTCGAAATTTTGACTTAGGAGGGTATTTTTTTCTTTTTAAAAAAACAAACCAACTAGGATCTAGTTTATGCGGAAGCCTGTTTGTGCCACTGGAAAAACGTTCTCTCAAAATCTCAACTTACTGACCAAAAAACAACAAAAAAACTAGATTTGAACAAACCTCATAGGTAATAAAAATACATTTATTTTAATTACCTAAAATAAATAAAAGAGTATAAAATGAAGCCAGCCGCTTTCAGAGGATTGGTGTGCTTGTTGTTCTACTAATAAAGGAATCAGTTGTTGTGGTATGTATTTTACTTCAGCCTCATGTCTCTTTGTTTGAATCTGAAGCTACTGCTGACCAAATAATACAATATCAATTTCATTAATACATCAGAGGGACAGATGCGGTTGGGTGGTTTGGGGACAAAGTTAGAGAGGCAAGGCTGAGATGGTTTCGACATGCGCAGAGGAGGGATAGTGGATATACTAGAGAAAGGATGCTGAAGATGGAGCTGCTGGGCAGTTGGAAAAGAGGGAGACCACAGAGAGGATTCATGGATGTAGTGAAGGAGAACATGCAGAGGGAGGTGTGACAGAGGAAAATGCTACGGAAACGGTGAGATGAGGGCAGATGATCTGCTGTAGAGATCGCTAAAGTGAACAACCGAAAGAAGAGGAGGAAGATACGTACAACTTCTTCTGTCCAGCCCCCATATTAAATATAGATTATAATAGTTAAAACAATATCAACACAAATACTTAAAACAGGTAAAAACCCATCTAAAATTTTAATAAAATAAATCCACTCTGGAAAATAATAGTCCACCCACACACACACACACATTGATCAGCTGCTTCCTTAAGGTAGCAAATGATTGCTTTAATTTTAAATAAGCTAGTGAGATTTTGGGGAAAGAAGAAAAAAAAAACCCCAAAAAAACAGGAAAACTCATTCAGATGGTAGTGATTCGTTTATTCTGTCATACTATGAATGCCAGCCACAACCAAACCACACTTTATTCAAGCTGTCACATCCTGAAATCTGAGTAAATTGTACGGAAGACGCAGTTTGTTCACATGAAATGCTGCAACAGAGCAATTCCTGAAGACAAATTAGTCACATTTCACCAGACTTTGTGTTTAGAAATGTCCAACAGATGTTTTTCCCTATTTTAATCCAAACATGACACATCATAACCCTCAGAAGGATGCACCACATTAAAATGTAAACTTTGATGTCAGAGTGCAAATATTTTAAAGGCATTTTAAGAACAGCGGATATAACTAGGAAAAAATATAATTTAGAAAAAGGGCAACAGCTGCATGTCTGGGCTTTGACTTTGACTAAAACAAAAGAAACATTTGATGCACAACACCATTTATAAAAAGCTTGATCTTTAAAGAGAGGCAGTGAGGCATTTTTGTATTAGTGGAGGTATTTTTTTTACTTATTTACCTCAAATTTAATAACATTTGCTTAAAATCTCATTTGTGACCACCAATTTTCTTTATAGCAATGACAAAAAATTGCATTTTTTTTAAAAACAGGAACTTAATGTACAGTCACTTTGTGTACTTTCCCAGATATCTTGTATAGAAAATCAAAAATGAAACCCCTTATAACTCACCTAATTATCCCCGCTTTACAGATTGTGACATCACTGCAGAGACAACACGTTTCTAACTAGACCAGAACCAATTCAGCGATTAAATCAAGCGTGACATGAATTTTGAGAACCAAGTGTGTCATTAAAACAAAAAAACAAAACAAAACAAAAAAAAAACAGAGCATTTGTTAGTTCCTACTTCTCAAATGTGCGCATTTGTGACAGAGATTATACTCATCATCTTTGGGTCTTTAACCACTTATACGAAAAAAAAAATATTGCTGCGGGCTCTTGGAATTTGAAATGAACTTAATTAAACCACCACTTACTCAGGAACACTAGTTATAGTAGACATTTAAAGCCTTATAAGATTATTTTTTTCCCCTTATGTCTTCAAAGTGTTCATAGCAACTAACGTGATACCCATTTATCTGACATTTTCCTGACTGGCTTATTGAACTGAAATACTTCTCTCATAGTTTATACTAGTATGTAACATCCAGTCTGAACAGTGCTTGTTATTGCACCAGGAGTACAGTACACACTGACCTGAGGTTAATCCAATCATTTGGGATTTTCAAGGTTAACTTCATTTTAACAGCTCTATATACACTAGACTTGATAAACTCTCATTAAAACTACAGACATGCTTATGACTGTTCAGCTAACTGAAGTTTTAATCATGAATCACTAGAATAATAGGCGTGTTTGCGACATCCTGGGTAGGATACGAAAATAGTGCTATTAATTGCATAAAATGTTTACAGAACCTATTAGATATATTAAAACATTAATATTTAGAAGCAGCATCTACTAATATGTAGTAAATCAAACACACACACACACACACACACACACACACACACCTGAGCATTCGTGCACTCGTATCAGCTGAGGACAAACATGGAGCTTTCAGATTATGTTGCTTAAATAGAAGTAAATACTGACCATGGATGAGGTTCAGGAGGGGAGGCTTGTGTAGTGTGCTTATTTTAACCCTTCCATTCATATCTAAAGGTTAGTACTTCATTAAAATAACTACATTTATCAGAGAGAATAATGTAAAAGCTATTATTAGAGTAAGACTAGGTTTTATGCTACTGGTGAATGAGCATATGCATATAAATGCCATGACACGAGAGAGAAAAAGCTATGCATGGCCACAGGTGTTCATGGTGACTTTGGGTTACGCTGGGAAACTGAAACTGCATTTCGTTTAAAAGTGGCTTATAAGCTAATACTGACTGACAGCGTGAAATTTACGGTCCTGCGCTTAGGCATGGCACAAGTTTCCATTGGACCCGCAGGAGGCAGCGATAGTGCAGTTCTTCAGGATGGGGCTGAAGTGGGAGGCTGCGCTGGGACCAGCCTCTCTGGGAGGGAAAGGCTTCATGGTGGAAAGGATGAGGGCCAGGCAGTCTGCTACGTTTTTGTTCGGGGCACAGGCCAGAGCTGGTGTGTGGCCTGCAGAGAATTAAAAGGCAAATAATTAACCCACACAATCCTTCCCGGGTTGAACGTTGGTATTCTTATCACAGAAATATAATCCTAACTTACCTTCTTCATCAACAGCCATGACTGCTGCTCCTCTGCTCAGTAACACCTGCACCACAGTCGCCAAGCCTTTCCTTGCTGCAATGTGAAGGGGCCTGCATGAGAATAAGAGGTCTGACTACAGTGCACTGAGAACAAATTCAACTACAATGGGCTTTTTTCAGACTAGACATTTTTGACTCGTCACAGCAGAAAAAGCACAGCTGTGTTAATAATGGCTGGATTTCACTTAGAGGAGCTCTGTAACTGCTTACTGGAAAACTTAATGGAAATGTGCCATCATTCCATACTTTCCTTACTCTGCAGTAAAAAAAAAAAAAAAAAGGTCCATCAAGACTTTCACCATACTGGCTGATTTTGTTATTCATAAGTTATTCATTGTAAATGGGGACAGCATGCAGTTACAGTGGGAAACCACTGGTCATGTGATAGTTTACAGTCATACTAAAGAGGAAGTACAACTTCTATCGCTTCTGAGGTTTTACAGAATAAGGATATAAGTAAAAATGATCTAATCTGCACTGGGTCTAAAATTAGGTAAATACAAGCTGAGATGAACAACAATATATGACATATTACAGTCCGTCATCATTTAACAAAAACTAAGAGCAAAATGTAGAAACTGTGATTCAATAGCTCACAGAACCACCTTGGTGGTGCATTTGATCATCAGCACTAAGCTGTTACTTAATTCCTATGGAAGCAGTAAGGTGTACTTAATTTTTCCACACACTGCTTCTGCACTTTTAAATAATTTTTTTTTTTTTTTTTTTTTTTTAAAAAGGAGAGATTGCATTTCAGCAAATACATTTTTTTTTTTTGCTCTCCACACGGACTTTTAACCTGCATTTGACAAAAGCCGTCTCAAACATGGTCAGTGCTGCTCGGACTACAAACAGAAACCAGAAACATTCAGGTGCCAATAACCTTCACTGACAGATTCTGCACATTCATATGCAGATAACTGTTTATGAAGAATAACTGGATGCTGTGTTGAGACAACTCACATTTGGAGAGCGTTGTTTCTTGCATTTATGAGTGAGGAGTCAGTGATCTCTCCTAGGATCAACAAGGCACACATCTCATGACCCTGCAGAGTAAAGCACATTGGACGAATGTTGTTAAGGCCATCTGTAATGTGAATATTTAGTGAATATCAACGACAGCCCTTAATATTATGAGCCACTGCAGGGTTCAATTAGGGCAAACTATTATTATACAGTTGTGCTCAAAAGTTTACATACCCCGGCAGAATTTTTGCTTTCTTGGCCTTTTTTCAGAGAACATGAATGATAACACAAAAACATCTTTTCCACTCATGCTTAGTGGTTGGGTGAAACCATTTATTGATAAACAACTGTGTTTTCTATTTTTAAATCATGACAACAAAAAACATCCAAATGACCCTGATCAAAAGTTTACATACCCCAGTTCTTAATACCGTGTATTGCTCCCTCTAACATCAATGACAGCCTGAAGTCTTTTGTGGTAGTTGTGGATGAGGCTCTTTATTTCCTCAGATGGTAAAGCTGCTCATTCTTCTTGGCAAAAAGCCTCCAGTTCCTGTAAATTCCTGGGCTGTGTTGCATGAACTGCGCACTTGAGATCTCCCCAGAGTGGCTCAATGATATTGAGGTCAGGAGACTGAGATGGCCACTCCAGAACCTTCACTTTGTTCTGCTGTAGCCAATGACAGGTCGACTTGGCCTTGTGTTTTGGATCGTTGTCATGTTGGAACGTGAAAGTACGTCCCATGCACAGCTTCCGGGCTGATGAGTGCAAATTTGCCTCCAGTATTTGTTGATAATGTGCTGCATTCATCTTTCCTTCAACTTTGACCAAGTTTCCTGTGCCTTTGTAGCTCACACAGCCCCAAAACATCAGCGATCCACCTCCGTGCTTTACAGTAGGAATGGTGTTCCTTTCATCATAGGCCTTGTTGACACCTCTCCAAACGTAACATTTAGTTTTAACAGAGCCCCTGATTTTTGTGTTATCATTCATATTCTCTGAAAAAAGGCCAAGAAAGCAAAAATTCTGCCGGGGTATGCAAACTTTTGAGCACAACTGTAAGTAGGTCAAATTAAATTATAAGTATATGTCAGACAGGTTGACCAAAATATTGATGCATTTTAAACTTGATTTATCGCATTTTTAATCACCTTATGTGCCCGATGTTAAAATGATCTCCTGCTACACTCATGCAAATATTTGTGTGACACTGCATGCATATAGTGCACCCATTTGTGTGTGTATGGGACCTTGCTGCAGGCTAAGTGAAGGGCTGTGTTATTATTGACATCCACCAGGGTCAGGTCTGGCGTCACCTTGTGCAGTAAGAACTCTGAAATACAGAAAATAAACATCAATAAATCCAGACTGCTACGTCAGAAGCCTTTGCTTGGCGTTTTCATGTGAGGGTGCATCAGTGGAACAAACTGGTTTGTTAAAGGAAGCCATCAGTGAGGACTGTGAGAATCAAAACCACAGCAGAAATGTGCAGAAATGGTCTAAAAGAAGCTTCTGTGAGAAGCTCCCCAGCTCAAAATGGTCTTGGTAGGCTTTAAAAGGTTTCTCAGGTGCAGAAAAGAACAAAAACATTTTAACAGACCCTCCTCCTCCTTGTTTCACACATACCAACAGCCCTGGTCTGTCCACAGGCAGCAGCAACCATCAGAGCAGAGCTCCCACCGTGGTCCACAGCATTAACCTGTGCTCCCTGGGCCAGAACCAGCTGGAGCCCAGCAACGTTTCCTGAATATGCAGCTGCGTGCAGCGGGGTCCTGAACGCAAGCAACATACATATCAGAATACCACATGAGCAGACATATTCACGCCCAACAAAGGAGAAAATACGGTTCGGTTTGTGAACGGTGATGCAAAAATAAAAATGCACCAAAGCTGAATGAATAAATCATACTAAATAATGAGGAGCTCTTGTAGTAATAGTAGTATCAGTATCTCTTCAGTAGCCACAGTTTGTGCACATTATATAGAATAAATAAAGTAACACTTTACATGTTAAGCCATTTTTAAATAGATTAATTTAGCTTGAGTGATATCCTGAAACCTGAAAATGGGTAGCAATCATCTTAAAATAATTTGACTGGTGTATTATGACTAAAGCTATAACCTAAAGCTATCACATTAACTTCAGACTGACACCTACTGGCTGTGTTGTATGACATAGATTTGAAAATGAATATCACCTACCTTCCTTTGTCATCACTAACACTGACAGTTTGAGGGCCAAAAGTCTTCACGAGAAGTCCAGCTGCAGCATCATGTCCATTAACTCTGCATGTGACAAACAGGTTAAATTTATTACATTTACTATTACTGATGTCTAGAAAGTGTGTGTGTGTGTGTGTGTGTGTGTGTGTGTGCGTGCGTGTGTGTGTGTGTGTGTGTGTGTGTATAATTACAGTACTCACAGAGCACAGTGCAACGGGGTGAAGAGACTTCCTTCCTGGATGTTATAAAGTTTGCTTTCAAGTAAAACGTGTAAACATCCTTCATGACCTGAAGGAAAAAAGAACAGTAAACAAATGGACAAACAATTGATGTTTAAATCTTTATTACAACTAATTAATGCGCTATAAAACACATTTATTCATAAAAAGTATGTATGAATGGATGGGTCTATATTGGCTCTGTTCAACAGTGAACCAAGCTCGTTTTGAGGAGTAAGCCCACTGAAATGAACTGTCACTCTGATGTCTCACCATGATAGGCAGCCCAGTGGGTGGGCGTGTAGCCTTTGTAATCCAACATGGAGTCCAGAGGGTCAGCTTTCTTTGCGGTCTTTAGCAAAGTGCGGAGCAGCTCCTTGTGACCACAGGATGCTGCGAGGTGCAGCGGGGTCCTTCCCTGAGAGTCTCTGCGCAGAGCAGAAGCCCCGTGTTCCAGCAGAGCTGATACGCACTCCTCACTGCCCAACATGGCCTGCAGGATGAGGACACAAGATATCATGTGGCAGGAGCGTGGCGGTGGCAGTAAAGGTCTGATCTTCTTTTTGCAATAATTGTCGAGTACAATGAAAAAAAGTCACATGTGACATGCACACACTCACAGCTCTGTGTAATGCAGTAAAACCCTGTTTGTCTGCAGCATCAGGCTTTGCATTTTTCTCCAACAGGATGTGGACGCAGTCAGTGTGGCATCCGAGAGCTGCCAGCATCAGAGCTGTCCTGAAAAACGACAATTCAGTTGTTTAAAAAGGTTAGTGGGCATAATACTGTCATTTCTGCTATCGACTGATTTAGACTTCTGTGGTGAATCTTTGTAGAGTCTACAATGTGACCTACAATGTGCTCGTTGCACTATGTGGTCATATAAGCGGTGCCAGCCACAATAATAGCAAATAAAATGCTGGATCTTGTTTCCCTCCTGGATCCCCACTCTTTGTTGTGCTCAGTATTTTCCCCCCAAAGGCAAACATGTTTGTCCCTCGAGTTTTTCCACTTCTTTGTACATTCCCTCATGGCCATTCCGACAGTTTCTGCAACCTCCCTCTAATTCGCTGACATCTGTGAGTTTGTATATTGAAGCTATGATTATTATTCCGCACACTGATACACGATTCTTATTTTCTTACTGACAAATTCAAAAACTGCAGTGAAAAAGCAGCTGGAAATGAACAAGAGGACTCGACGGTACTGAACAGGCCAATCGCAATAGTTGTGGGCTGCATCAATGTAACGTGTAGTTACATTTCCAGGGAGATGCAAGTGAGGTTACGCCATACCTCCGGCTAGATTTATCACAGAAGCATAAATTCCCTGTATGTCAGACTGCCATGCTTTGTGGCTGCTCAATTCTTAATCAGGTACCTTTTCATTGTTTAGACAATATTTTGCCAATATACACAACTATTGCTGTAACATCTGTTCCTTTAGTTTTTTACCTTGTTATCACCCAATCAGAATAATGTAATGAAAATGAAAACTTGTTGGACCACCGATTCACAGTCACTGCTGGAGACGTGTCCATCTACTTTACACAAGCGTGCTTATTTTACATCTGTCATGCGACACTAAACAAATCTGTCATCTCACAAATGACCGTTTGTGACTTTAATGTGACTAATAAATAAATCACAAACAAATTAAAATGCAAAGTGACTCACTGTCCCTGTGCGTCTGGACTGTCAATGATCTCAGCACTTTGTTCCATGTTAACCAAAAGGAGGACACAGTCCACATGGCCCTCAGCAGCTGCTCAAAGATAAAAACAAATTTGTTATTAAATTTAAAAAATAATAAAAAATTCTTAACAACAAAGTTGCATGGTTTACTCTCAGAACAACCATCCAGAACCATCAATGGGGCACTGAACCATGCAATGTAAATACACAAGTCTGATATTATGGACACAAACGTACTGGGATAAGCGCACACACCTGCAGCGTGGAGAGCCGTCCACTTGTGCTTGTGCTCCTTCAGCGTGTAGGAGGCCTGATGCTTCAACAGGACTTCCACACACGGGGAGAAGCCTTTCCGAGCAGCGAGGTGGAGGGCAGTTTGGCCTTCAATATCCCGCACGTCCAGGCTCACTAATGTCTCGCAGAGCAAACGCAGAGCTTCACAGTGACCAAAATATGCCTGTGACGACAAAATGCATGAAGAAAATACAGTTAAAAGCGTGTAAATCAGCAGGACGACTTTAAAAGTTGCATAATTTTCAGGGTTTTTATTTTATACTCACGGCTAAGTGCAGAGGACTGACTGGAATATTACTTTCAGCCTCCTCAAGACAGTTGAAAGAAATTTCCAAGAGCTGCAAAAGTAACAGAATTTCAAATGAGTCCAGATTGCATTCAATTCAAAAGAAAATATAGAAATAAATAAATAAATCAAAGACACTACTGACCAGTTCTAGATGCTGTTTGTTCCCATAAGCTGCTGCATAGTGGACGGCGCTGTACCCCTTACTGTTCTTCAGAGTTGGGTTTGCCCCGTTATCAAGCAAGTAGTCTAAACACCTGAAATTAAAAAAAAAAAAAGAGAGTCCAGAGACTGCATATGTACTCCAACATTACCAGTACAAGTATACACTAGAGTTCCTGTGTCTTTGGGAAATAACATCGAATTCCAATAAATAAATAAATAAATAAATAAAAAGCTAAAACTAAAATAAAAACCTCCCATGATGAGCTAAACACCTCTCCTCTGTTCCCTCTCCATGCATTTATATGTCATTATTACATGTTCTTAACATTACGTGTTCTCACTCTCTCTGAAATGCTTTTCTGTTGTTCCCCTCACCCCAGCCGGTCCCCGAGCCTGGTTCTGCTGGAGGTCTTATCCTGTTAAAAGCTTTTTTGTTCTCCCCACTCTTGCCATGTGCCTGCTCATTGGGATTCATTTAGGTCTCTATCTAATAATGCTCTAGGTCCTAACATGGATATGGTACCCAATAATGCACTGAGACGAGCATCAGTGTGACTTGGCACTGTATATAATAAATATAGCTGAATTTTCAAAATACGCACAGCACTTCCAAACATTTTTTTAATATTTGGTCTAATTTTTCATTTTTACTTTTTGGTGTGGGTTCACAGATTGGGCCCTGATTTTCTTCTTATCAACTCTAAATAATTTCTGAAAAAGAAGATTCACTTTGGTTTTCACACATCTCTCAAAAACATCGCTATATAAGATGTAACTTGAAAATTGCAGCAGAGGTAATGGACTACCTCCAGCAGCTTGGGTAACTTTTATTATGATTAGTTAAGACTCTGCACAGTGGAGCATATGCAGTATAATATATAAATAAAAGTTTCGTATATAATGTGACTTACAGAGAGGCTTCATGTTGCTTTTGCACAATGAGGTCGGAGTCAGAGTTTGTGCCCCCTCTGTGGAAAAAAGGAAAAAAAAAAAGATAAGCACTTTTTAAATTTAAAATATGGATCATACACACATCGGCCACTTCATTAGATGCTTGCATCTGGTTGGACCCCCTTTTGTCTTCAGAGATGTCTTAATTCTTTGCGGCACTGATTGAACAATGTGCTGCAAACATTCCTCAGAGATTTTGGTCCACACTGACATGATAGAATCACACAGTTGCTGCAGATTTGTCGGCTGCACATCCATGATGGGAATCTCCTGATCTACCACAGCTCTATTGGATTGAGATCTGATGTCTGGAGGCTATTCGAGTACAGTGCATGCATTGTTATGTTCAAGAAACCAGTTTGAGATGATCTGAGCTTTGTGACATGATGCGTTATCCTGCTGAAAACAGGATAATGCACCATGTTACTGTGGCATTTATACAATGCTCAGTTGGCACTAAGTAGCCAGGAAAATATCCCCCACACCATCACTAGCCTGAACTGTTGATACAAGACAGGATGGATCTATGCTTTTATGTGGTTACGCCAAGTTCTGACCGTACTGTCTGAATGTTGCAGCAGAAAATGAGAATCATCAGCCCAGGCAATGTTTCTGTGAGGCCATGCAAACTGCACCCTAAGTTTCCTGTTTTTAGTTCATAGCAGTGTCACCCAAGGTGGTCTTCTGCTACTGCAACCCATCTGCTCTAAGGCTCAACATGTTGTGTGATCAGAGATCCTCTTCTGCACACCTTGGTTGTAATGAGTGGTTATTTGTTCCTTTCTTATCAGTTTGAAGTGGTCTGGCCTTTCTCCTCTGGCATCAAAAGGACATTGTCACCCAGAGAACTGCCAGTCACTGGATATTTTCTCTTTTTCAGACCATTCTCTTTAAACCCTAGAGATAGCTCTGTGGGAAAATCCAAGTAGATTAGCAGTGTGTGAAATACTCAGACCAGCCCGTCTGGCACCAACAACCATGCCACATTCAAATTCACTTAAATCACCTTTCTTCTCCATTCTGATGCTCAGTTTGAACTTCAGCAGGCCATCTTGACCATGTCTGCATGCCTAAATGCACTGAGTTGCTGCCATGTGATTGGCATACTTGCAGTAGCCAGCAGTTGAACAGGTGTATTTAGCAAAGTGGCTGGTGAGAGGATGTTAAACTTCCCACAGCATGGTGCCCCCATTACCTCTGAGTGAAATTTGCAATTTTTTAAATGTTAGTAAAGACTCACCCACAGAAGGTGTGTGAAGCAGCAGCGTAGTGCAGGGGGCTGCAGCCTGTCAGATCCGACTCATTGATGTCTGCGCCGCCTCTCACCAGGGAGATTGTGCATTGGCTGTTCCCATTTGCTGTGGCATAGTGCAGAGGAGATCTGCGAGGTAAAACAGGACACATCAGGTAACACCAGAGTTCAGTTCTCACCTCTTAACATGCAGCACTGCTTACCTTCCCAAACTGTCCTTTATATCCAGTTCAGCACCGCCACTTAATAACAAATTGACACACTCCACATTCCTACAAAATAATAAAAAAAAAAATAGAGACATAAATTGAGAACTTAGTGTCTCACAAATGTGGCGTATAGCTCACTAACATTTCTAATGTTTTTGAGTATCATTTAAGCTCATTTTGTGCTTCTGATTTGTTTATTTTTCCCCCTCAAACCTCATGATTAGGAAAACAACAAAACATTTGTATTATGATTTTTAAAACAGCTTGACCCTCCATTGTCATACATAGTACATCACCAACTGGAGCCACCTGTGCTGTGGCTTAACAACACAGAAAATATACAGTTAATATTATTAAGCTCTCAAATTAATTTACCCAGCTATTGATTAATGCTGTTGTGATTCAGGCTTTTATTGACTGCAAAAGGGAAAAAATAGTGCCAAAGTATTTAATCAGTCTCCACCACTCACCCTCCAGATGCAGCTGCATGCAGGCATGTCCTTCCATGATCATCTAGCATATTAATATCAAACCCCACAGCTTGCATTTGGTCACCCGACAGCGTTGGCACCATGTTGTAAAACTGACCTGTACAAAAACAAACAAACAATGAATCTGATGTTTGTAATTAAAATCTATTAAGGAAGAGATTCAATTAAGAAACAGGAAGGGACGGGCTTGATGACTCAAAAACGATTCTCACCATTTGACAGTAACTTGCGACAACAGTCTGGAAAGCCGAAGAGCGCCGCCAAATGGAGCGGAAGCATCCCACCAACCCCCTGTCTTTAGAGATCATAATGACACATTTAGCATGCATGCGCCAAGTTGGAAAGCAACTGGAGGGGGACAAACACTACGTGTGTGTGTGTGTGTGTGTGTGTTTGGGGGGGGGGGGTATCTTAACTTTGAATCAGTGGTATTATGTGTGCATTGTATTACCTGCTCTGAGTTTATTACATCACACAGCTGATAAAAAACTCCCAGACTTACCTGTCTTTTTCAGCACCATTTGTCAGCAGAGTACTGATCAGTAACTCCTGGCCATATCTGGCAGCAACATGAAGAGGAGTGTTTCCATTTATGTCGACACAATCGATCTCTCCCCCTGCGTAAAGTAGGGGGAAAAGTAATGCATGTGATGTGTCTTTCCAGTTTGGGTATCTTATGGAAATTTTTACTATCAGGCACAATATGCAACATGATTTTGTAATATATGTTACCATTTTGGATGAGAATCTGGGAGCCAGTGAAGCGTCCGTGCATTGCAGCCATATGTAAAGGGCTCATGCCTTTTTTATTCTGTTTATTAGATGTAAAGAAAACATTCAGTCCTTCAGCCAATTATCCCCCTCAACCAATAACTGATCATTTCCTTATTTATGGTCCTTTTATATAAGAAAAATAAATAAATTCTTCTTAAAAAAATATTTGAGTTTTTTTTTTTTTACCTGTATGTTGACATCAGCACCGTTGTTGACTAGGAGCTCAAGACACAACGCCCCGCTGGAGGAGGCGGCTGCCAGGTGTAGTGGCGTGTCGCCGTGGTAGTTGAGCTGGTTGATGTTGGCGCCGCAGTTCACCAGTTCAGTGGCCACAGTGTCTTGCCCTGTGTGACAGGCCATGTGGAGCGCTGTGTTCCCAAAAGCGTTGGGTTCATCAATCTGAGAGCCAGATATTTATAAAAAAAAAAAAAAGGTAGAATGTTAAATGTTAATTTTTTTTTTTTTTATATGACAAGAGCAATATGCCCAAAAAAATCCTGCAGGTTATATCAGTAAGACAGCTGACATAGATCATTATATGTGGGGTATTTTAAATAAAGATCACTGGGGGTTTGATTATTGATTTAACTTGTCCAAAGTTATACCGATACGTACTATATATTTGAGCCAGTGTTATCTTAAGCTGTGAAAACGTATTTGCCCCCTTAATGATTTCTTAGGTTTTTGCATATTCTTCACACTTACTGTTGACTGGGACTGTAGGTTTCAGATCAAACACATTTTAAAATTAGACAAACCCGAGTAAATAGAAAATGCTGTTTTTAAATGATGATTTCATTTTTTAAGAGAAAAGGGCTGTGGCTACCTGGCCCTGTGTGAAAAGGTAACTGCCCCCTAAATCGAAAAACTTATAGGCATATAGGGAATGATATATGGGGATTCTAAATATCACATTACTTTGGACCTCTGACCTCTTCTTCAAAGTCAAATAAGGTCAAACTTTCCTTAGGTCAAACTTTGAAAGTGAGGCCTGCAGTTCTTTAGATGTTCTGGGCTCTTGGAGTAATTTTGGTAGGCCGGCCACTCCTGGGAAGGCTCCAAGTTTTCTCCATTTGTGGATAATGGCTCTCACTTTGGTTCACTGGAGTCCCAAAGGCTTAGAAATGGCTTTGTGACCCTTTCCAGACAGATAAATGCTAATGACTTTGTTTCTCATCTGTTCTTGAGGTTTTTTTTAGATTGTTGCATGATGTGTTGCTTTTCTACAGTAGATCTTTTAGCCTGCTTCACTTTGTCAGACAGGTTCTATTTAAGCGATTTCTTAATTCAACAAGTCTGGCAGTGATCAGGCCTGGGTGTGGCTAGTGAAATTGAACTCAGCTTTACAAAAAAATGCAATTAATCAAAGTTAATTCATGATTTAATAAGAGGGGATAATTACTTCTTCACACAGGGCCAGGTACATTTGGATAGCTTTTTCCCCTCAATAAATGAAATCATGTGAAAAAAGTGACCAAATCACAGCGACTTTACCTCCAACCCAAGCCTCAACAGATATTTGACCACATCTAGATGTCCGCTGGCAGCGGCGACGTGGAGTGGAGTGTAACCATGCTTGTCTTTGCACATCACATCTGCACTGTGAGACAACAGCAGCTTCACAACTTCCAAATGTCCTGAAGGAAAGAAGAAAAAAAAAGATTCACTACAAAGATTCACTTGTGCTAGCACATCATAACACCTGGTAGTTACACAGCTGGATTAGAAGCCATGCGGTTTGTCTGCTGGTCTCACTTGAGTACGCTGAAGTTTTAATAGCCACACAACTAACATACTGTTGTTTTGACTGACAAAAATTTAAAAGGTACTTTTTGTAAATACTTTTTGCATAACACACTTTGGCTCGTTAAAGAGCTTTTCTGTAAAAATCTGCTTCTCTGTACGAGATGAAATATTCACACTAACAATTTTGTCTTCAGTTTACCACAAAACATAAACTGACAATTTTATTTGATCCCAAAAGCCCCCTACTCATGCTGGAAGCCAGCCCTCTCCAATCTGTGCGCACCGTTACTAACAGAGTTGTGTTCTTCTTTACACTCATAAAAGAAAATTAAATTCAAGATGCAATTACACCCCCCTCCAAAAGTATTGAGTTAGGAGTGTCACTACTCACCGAGGTGCGCAGCCCAGTGCACTGCTTGTCTTTCCTTCTTGTCCTTGGCACACACATTCGCACCTTTACGCAGGAACAAGTTCACCATCTGCAAAAGCACGACAACATGATGAAACCACTTTATCTACGTAAACTCATCTATGCTGATAAATGCAACATAGCATGTATTAAAAAAAATGCTGCAAAAATGACCAAAAACTCAGAAACTCATCGTTCACTTTCCTACTGGAAATACATTTACATTTAAGCCTTGTTATCTATTAAAATACACCTGTCAAATTCATAGGCTTTGATAGTTTAGAAATTGTTAAAAGTCAGTAAGAAGACTCTTCAGTTTACCTCTCCATGGCCATTGTGCGCTGCATGATGTAGCGGTGTCCGTCCTGACCTGTCAGTTACATCCAGGCTGCAAACATGAGGTATCAGGGCTTTGGCACAGCCTGCAGCCCAGTGCGCAGCTGCCATGTGTAAGGGTGTATGCCAGAATTTGTCCCGCGCATTGACCTCTACTTTGTGTTTTAGCAACAACTCCACAGCCCTCTGACAGGAACAAAAATTAAAAGAATAAGTCAAACATCAAGATCTGATTATCACATTTATGTGCTTTGAAAATAGAAATGTACTTCATTTCTTGAGGCAGCTGCTCGGTGTAAAGGAGTCAGCAACCCCTGGTCCTTGGCGTTGACATTTGCACCTGTAAGACATTACAAAAAAGGAAAACTGTCTTTTATTTTTGGGATACTGTAGATCTTATATACATGCCTAATTCATTTCAGTCATTACAGGAAATATTTTTGTCCAACAACAATAGTGTTTTAATTTTTTTTACCTGAACTAATAAGTACGTCCATAACAATAACATCGCCCATATAAGCAGCAGCATGCAGCGGTGTGCTTTGTTCTTGGTCCTGAGATTAAAAAAATAAAATACAATTATAGCCTGACTCCATAGAATGTTTAATGTGCAATCACAAGTAGCCTTCAGCATGTTGCAAATGTATCACGACTGAGCTGAGTTAAAGCTGGATAACACTACCAGTGAGTTGACATCTTCTTTGTGGTTCAATAGAAATGTCACATCTTCTGCATTTCGGTTGAATATGGCCTGAACCAATGGGGACTGAAAGACAGAATGGACATGCAGTACAGGTAAAATCAGTTAATTTCTTTGTTTTTTTGCAGACGTATTGGTCCTATAATTCTAGAATGGTGAATCCACCAGTATCAGCAAGCGCTTTAACTGAAATTATATTTTTAATGCTAAAATATAATTATTGTTGTTATACATGAATTTTCAAATTGATTGTTTTACAAGAAAGCAGAAAAAAATAGCAAAGCACGTTATTATTTTTGGATTGAGATGCCAGATCACAGTTAGTTACTTGCATTCCTGAACTGAAACATTAGTTCACCGGTTGAATGTTTACTGGCACAATTTTTTGTATAAAAACGTGACTTCAGTTTGTTATTTGCCTAATCAATAACAACAAAAGTTTTAAAAGTTTTTTTTTTTTTAAACAAAACAGATTTCTAAAATATTTGTCTCGTCCTTATGCCAGGTGGTCCAATAATTTTTTTAAGCACTGTATAGGAAGGATGACAATGATTCAGTTGACTTTACTGAGCAAGTCTCATTGGACTGATGCAGTCTGTTAAAGACAAAACGCATTGAGCATTTTAATTTATCACTTATTTCGCTGAAGAAAGAGAAATCTGGACTGTGATAAGCCTACGCACTTCCACGCACACATCCATTTTTCTCCCTACTGGGAACATTCAGAATGATGTGGCCCATAATGAAACAGGGTCCAAGTACACTACAAAACTGAAAACACCACACATCTAAATCTACAGACACTCGTGGTGCTAAACTCCAACATTAAACACACGCATCTCTGCACGGTGAGGAGCCATCCTTGCAGAAAACTTTGCTCGTCATGTCGCTAACATGACTAGCCAGCTGACTGCAGTGGTGGGAAGAACCGGCAGGTTATCTAAAGTTAAGTTCACCAAAAGCTGTATTTACTACCTGGTCCTTGATATTTCTTAACTCCATGTCCCAATCACCCGTGATGTTCCTTCACCGATACTTGGGGTGAACTTGACTACATGGCAATTATTAATTAGCAGCTAGTTTAGCTTTAGCTTGGTTTGCAGCTGGGTCTATGCAAGCTCCTAGAACATCGCGAGAAAAGTTAAAGAAACGTGATTGAAGTGGTTTTTTTTTTCTTTTTCATTTGACCGCCTTTGACGTAATGTTACTAGTAGTAATGTTAGTAATGTAAACTTTGGTCATTATATGTTGATATGTTGATATATGTTTATTTTGTACTGCAAAAACTCCACTTTGATAAATAAAGTTAAAAAGTAAACTTTGGTCAGGTATTTATGCGTATTTTCTATAAAAAGAATTTCATATATTTTATTTTTTTAAAATTGTATTTATGTGATTTTGGTTTAAAGTTTGATAATAATTTTACCAGTGGTTTAAACCTGGCAGGCTTCACTCAGGGCAAAAATATTCCGGTAAGGTCACCGGTCACAACCATTGCGCGCATGCGCTTTAGCCTACAGTTTCCATAGCTAGAAACGACTTTGCCGGAATTTAGCTTGATAAAGTGCACAGCTACCTTCACATTTAAACACATGGAACAAGTTTAGAAGCAGTCTTAAATATCACGATCAAAACGCAGCCTTTTTGACGATCACAGTGCACGTAGGTAAGTTCTATTTTCATACTTTGTAGAGATAACGTCGGCATGTCCAGCCATGCAGCTAGTATATCATGGAAACTTGCTAGCTTGATGGTAGCATCACAGTGGCAGTGTTGGTGTTCGCACGGCGACTGCCACTGTGGGTTTATTATCGGATTTGTCGGAGGGGTTAATGGTCGAGGCTGCTCTGGAGTATACATCGGCAGTTTTAAGCGGTCATTTTTCTTTTCTTTCTTTCTTTCTTTTTATAGCTTGTTGGTTCACCTTGATGCAGCAGTTCCGTTTTTAGCTTGTATTTAGTGTGATGCATTATGCATGAGTGGTTCATAGTATTATGGTAATTTTTGGTTAATTTTAAAGTTAGGCAAAAACAAATAAAAAAGCAAATAATAAGTAAAATTAACTGAGTTGATGAGTAAATTAAGTAGATAAGGACAGGTAGATGAATGAAAGACTGATTACTGCACCTGAAGGTAAAAACTAGGCTGTAACAAGATGATTGCCTATAATCGAAATGAGAACAGCATTCCTAACTGATAGTCATTAGGTGACAGTGAAGTTACCCCGTTAATAAAGATTATTGTGTCACCTCCAAATTCTCCTGAATGTGCCTACTCGTGAATTATTCCTGATGAGCATCTCTTGTAACAGTTTTTAAATGACGAAAGATGCCATAACTGCAACAGAAACACACTGAATCGCCATTGTTTTAACTTTTACGCCCAGTATTTTATTCGTGAAATGATCTTCAAAACGAAAGTCAAACTGTGCTTTTCTGGTTATGGGAAGTAGGAATCACTGATTCACTTAATACTGCACATGAAGTGTGTGCGTTTTCTTGATAGACCAGTTTTTGCAATAACCTGTACGCAGTGGTTGGCTTTTGTGTCAGCTGATTGTGCTCTTATTGGATGTGGATGCTTTAATATTTAGGGAGTTAACAGAAAGAATGATCTGTTCGTCTGTTTTTTTGGCTTTTTAATTGTCCTGTAATGTGTCATCATAAATTTACAGAGAAAAGTTAACATATTTAATTCTTACTTACTTACTGTGACCTTTTATAATAATATATTTTTCAGGACAGGGTTTAAAAGTCCTCAGTTGGAGGGGTGTGACATTAGAGACCATTGTCAGTTTGGGTGTTGTCTCATATGTAGTGATAAGGAAACGCTGCATCTTGCCGATTAGATTCATTAATGTTTGTCTGGGGGAAGTTAGATGAATGGGTGACTAAGCGATGCATTTTCTTGCTGCTCCAAGCTTCTTCTTTTTTTTATAAATATAGATCAAGCTAGTAAATCCAGCTTTATGACATGTTAAAATCCTAATGATTCACAGAGTTGATGAAATAAATTGACGTCCTTATGAACATTACACTGGCTATTAAATGTTTTATATTTAATGCAGAATTACTTGGTTTTGATTTAACTCGATTCACTGCTACTGGAAAGCTGAATTTCTTTTTATCACCATATACATGTTGATTCCTCTGGAATCTGTATTGACACACTGGAAGTGTTACACAATCTACGGCAGTAATCAAGGGCACTCGGGGACTAGTACATAATGTACGCATGCCAGAATATGAGGCGCACCACAGAAAACAAAAAAAGTAGACTAAATAAAGCCATGGCTGTGTCTTTTTGCAAAGTTGTTCCTAGCAGTGAGATTAATAAAGAAGGAGTTGAGGTGTAGCGGTCCAGAAACAAAAACCGAATATGAGTGTTTTCACAGCTTGCTGTGTGTCTGTTTGTGTGGAAGAAGAAAACATGAAGTATGCACGTGCCAGGACAAAGACAGACAACTGAAATCTCCCTTACAGTGTTTATCGGCAGTGCTGTTTTATTTGGGGAGACAGCACCTTTCCTTTAAGACATGATGTGGTGAGATCAAATGCATCTTTATGCGTGTAATAGGCTGAATAAGTGATGGGGGGAGTTTAAGACGAGTCAGATGACTGTTTAGCTCGTGGTGCGTGAGAGGACCCTGGGTGGTCCCTAGAAGGGGATTTAGGAGAGCTGCTGGGATTTAATGTGTTTTTGTTAGTGCAGAAACTGATCCCAGTGTTAATAGTATGTCTATGATCATGAATTGTTTATTAGCAATTGCTTTTTTCATATTTCATGGTTATGATACCACACTGTATAGTTGCAAAAAGTACTTGAAACCATTTTTTTCAGTCTGGGGTGGTACAGTGGTTAGCACTGTTGCCTCACAGCAAGAAGGTCCACTATGTGACCTTTCTGTGTGGAGTTTGCATGTTCTCCCTGTGTGTGCGTGGGTTCCCTCTGGGTACTCAGTCTTCCTCACAGAGTCCAAAGGCTTGCAGTTAGTGGTATTAGGGTAATTGGTGATTCTAAATTGCCCACCGGTGTGAATGTGAGTGTGAATAGTTGTCTGGCTCTCTGTGTTAGCTCCGCGACAGACTGGTGACCTGTCCAGGGTGTACCCTGCCACTTGCTCTATGGTAGCTGGGTGGATGGGCTCCAGCACCCACTATGACCCTGAATTAGATAAGCGGAAGAAAATGGATGGATGGATTTTCAGTCTGTTTCCAGTTGTGGCAAAAACAGCACCCACTTCAGTTATGTCCTCATGTGGCCACAGCCACATGAGGACATAACTGAAAGGTCTGTTGGAGAAGCAGAAAACTGAAACGTTTTTTGGCCCAGAAATCAGCAACATTAATCCTGGTGGTTAGATCTAGACGTAAGAATGAACAATTCAAAACTCACTTTGAAGGCTCCATGAATTCAAATTCATTTTTGATTTTTTTTTTCACTTTGATTGTACTCTATCATTAATTTTGAGTAATTATTTAACAAGGTGGTTAGCACTACTGCCTCACAGCTAGATTGGCCTGGGCCTCTCTGTGGGGAGTTTGCATGTTCTCTCCGTGTCTGCGTCGGTTTCCTCCCACAGTCCAAAGACATGCAGTTACTGGGGTTAGGTTAATTGGTCACTCTAAATTGCCCATAGGTGTGAATGGTTGTCTGGCTCTCTGCAACAGGCTGGCAACCTGTACAGGGTGTACCCTGCCTCTAGCTCTATGTCAGCTGGGATAGGCTCCCAGCGACCCCAAACAGGATAAGCGGAAGTGAATGGATGGAAGTTTAACAAGGGTGCAAAGTGGTGCAAAAATAAGTTAGGTAAAATATTTAGCAGTCTGCCTGTATAACATGTCATTGGTTTGTTTCAGCATGAACACTGAAACAAAATGTTTCTTTGTAGATCTACAAGAAGGATCATGGGCAGTTTGAAGAGATGTGGAAATTTGATCAAAACATTTTCCCCCAGGGATACAATCATTAACAAACTTTCTGTTCTAAATACAAAACTTTTGTAACCAAAAATGAGAAACTTAAGGCTTAGAAAAAAAACTAGGACCAAAGAGAGCTTCTTTTGATAGCTTTATTAGAAATGAATTTTTCCAAAGAAATGGATTTAAATTATTGTAGAATTGTTTATGCGTTTTCGCTTACTGCCACATTTTAAGACTGTTCATTTAATTATTGCTGCAGAGGAAACTGTCAGGGAACATGTTATCTTGGTATTCCACATCAATCCGGGCATATGATCAGGTAACGGAAGTGGCACAGTGTTGGAAAAATCTGCTCCATCTGCACCTCTGCTCCTCATCACATGATCCCGCTGTGTGTCAGAGGCCCTTTGCTCCCTCTTTGTCAGAGAACATGCTGTTATAAAATGTAGCTATTTTGCAAGACTGTGGTTTTATATTTCATTCCTTTTAGTTTAGAAGTTATGAGCCACATGGAGTGTGTGTGTGTTTCCTCTTTGGGTGAAAGAGGCTGCCATGTAGTAGAAGTGAAACTCTGTATGTAGTGCCTTCTGACTCGCTTTTAATGTTGCTTAGTCATTGTTATGACCTTCGAATTTTAGCATTTCTCAATTATTTAATTTTTTTTTACTTAAAGGGGAACAGAAATTGCTGCACAGTCATGTCTCGTGTTAAATTGTTTATTCTTTCTGTTTGAAAAACATAGCTTAATAATTAATTTTGGGTTCCAGGGAGGCTCAGTGGGTGAGCAGGCGACCACATGTGCCGCTTGGTTATGGTGCAGGTGGCCCGGGTTTGCATCTGATTTCATGTCTTGTGTTCACTGTTCGTTTGGCAAAAAGGCCAAAAAAATATATTTAAAAAAATTTGGGGTCAAAAATTTCATTTTGACATAGAATAGCTTATGTCTAGCATAGCTTTGGTAGTGTGTTCACTGCAGTTTAACATGCAAATTAAAGGGGGAAAAAAAAACTTTCTGCAGTTACGTCTTTAATTCTCACTCAGATTATGTACTGTTGTCTTTTTGCAGGGAGGCTGCTATTCATCCCTCAACTTCCCGGGGATCCCTCAGCCTACCCTGATGAAGCCTGAGCAAGATGGAGACCTCCTGGAAGGTACGTGCTTAAAATAACTAAAACATGACCCTCAAATTGTGAACACCTTTCACATGTTCTCCAGCATTAAAAACTTTGGGCATTTGGCTATGGCTGGAGGCATATTCTGTGTCACAGTCATCATTTTTACCCATGTCACATGTCACACTATTCATGTTATCACACAGGCCATATTAAAATCATTTTCATGCAAGTTTTGACTGGTAACATCAGCCGGTCTGCACACTGACAGAGCTGCTGAAGCAACATTTTCCCTTACTATTTTGTCTTGTGTCTGTAACCACATAACCATGCTTTCCTTTTAAAAGACACACAGTATATTTACAAAAAAAACCCCAAGATTTATTTCCTTTATTTCTGATCCTTGAATGTATTTAGTTTAATAGTTTTGGCACCAAAACAAATACTTTGAATCTAACTTAAATTCTTTGGACAACTGTAAGCGCTTTTCTTCTGTGTGAGGATGGGCGGGTTTTGTGATTTTTATTGGCTTCCTTGAGCTCATAGCGTGTGTGCAGTATTTACTTCTCTCTCTTTGTGGGTCTTTTTTTTTTTTTTTTTTTTTAGAAATGTAGTGTCACAGTGTCCTTGTGACAGCTCATGTCAGGGGAAAAAAAAAGGATGATAAAGGCAGTCGTATAAAAGCACAGGCATTCTTAGGCAATTGTGGACTTTAGGACCATCAGTGAGTTGGAGATGAAGGGAGCACGAAATGAGAAGTCCAAACTCAGTGAGTAGCATTTCACTGCATTTATGGGCACTTTGAAGAAATCATTAGAAATCTGTCGCCAAGAATTACACATTTTGAAATGGTTTTTAATTCGATTTTTTTTTTTTTTTTGTTTACTGGTGTTTTATTGTAGTTATTTTTCTTGTTGGGGTCACTGAGTTTAGCATGCGAACGATGTGGAGCTAATTACAGGTTACTGCTCACCGAGTAAAGACATGCAATTTAAAGCCTTAAACTGCAGTGCTCGTGTAGTATGTAGAATAGTCTTTAGATTAACTGTACTGAGGTTTACTTGCCTTTTTCCAGAGTGTGTACTCTTGCTGTTAGAAAGCTCCCAGATCCCATACAAGTGTTAGATTGTTTGGCTCAAACATTTTCCTGCGTGCAGACAGACTGACAAAGGCAACATTCGTAGAGTATTTCAGGAAAGCTCCCGCAGAAGTTAGATCTATTTTTGGTGTCTCTGCTTAAACCTTGAAGTATTAGCTTTTGAAACCACATTTATTAAAAATGCATGTGGAATCAATGTTAGGGTACAGTGACTTTATTTTCTGTTCTGATAATTTGAGACTGATGTTGCAAAATTTACCAAAAAATAAATAAATTTAAAAAAGATTTACTTGTCGGGTTTAAACATGAGATGTATGTGTGAAGTAGTGAATTTGGCTGAGATTTTATTTATCATGCATGAGGACTGTGGTGATTATGCAACATGTCTAAATCTGAGTAAAATTTCACGCTAACTATACAGAGTTAAAAAACAACACTTGAAAGTTATTTTTCATGAACAACATCTCAGTTGCTGCATTGTGGGTGGTCAACAGAACACACGGAAGCATGCTCACAGTTAATGAAAAGGCATTCCTGAGGATGCCCTGTGTCATCACTAATGAGAGTTTCTCCTGCTGTGGTTTTGTTAGAGGACTCCCCTCAGGAGAATGGAGTCAGCACAATCCAGTACAGCTCTGTCTCTCCTCCCGCCTCACCTGTGGCTCAGGATGAACCCTTCTCCACCTACTTTGAAGAGAAGGTGCCCATTCCAGAGAGTGAAAACCAGGTACCACCTCACATCCGCTGTTTCATAGACACAGAAAAAAATGAATTTTGTGAGTATATATCAAAGTAAAATTATGTTTCCATTCAGTTGTTCAGCTTCCGTAAACTCTGGGCCTTCACTGGACCGGGGTTTTTGATGAGCATTGCTTATTTGGATCCGGGGAACATCGAGTCAGATCTGCAGTCTGGAGCTAAAGCTGGCTTTAAGGTGATTTAATGAAAACATGTTAATTCACACAGGAAAATGGAACTGTGGGTGTAACTTGCAGGGTAATGGAGATGGCTTCAGGAAAATAACAAAATACAGTATACTTTAATTCTTTAAGCCTTTAATTCTCTCGCTCCATATTTGAGGAAGTGATTTCACTGCTTTTACTTTTTGTTGGTCTTTTCTCCTCCCTCTATATACTTTCCCTACATTTCTTTAAAAAATATTACTGTTTATTTTTTAAGGTATCCTGGTCATATTTTGTCACTAGCTTAATACTGTATAATAAGCTGCATAAATAAGCAAAGGACTCTACTGCATTGTAGGTGAAATCTTAGTTTTAATGCAGTTCGCTGTCCTGAGCGAACAAGAACTCGTACAGGAAATTTTAGAAGTCTGTCCAGATGTGCTGATTTCGTGCTTCTTTCTCAGCTCCTATGGGTTCTCCTCCTATCCACTATCATTGGGCTGCTGTTGCAGAGGCTGGCTGCACGCCTCGGGGTCGTCACTGGGATGCACCTGGCTGAAGTCTGCAACCGCCAGTATTCCACTGTGAGCATTCTCCACCCTCCATATACACCTTAACCACCTCTTTCTTGTCTTTCATTATCTGTAACACATTATTTCTAAATGTATTTTTCAGGTTCCTCGCATCATCCTCTGGCTGATGGTTGAACTGGCGATTATTGGCTCAGACATGCAGGAGGTCATTGGCTGTGCCATAGCTCTCAACCTTCTCTCCGTGGGCAGGTAACAGCTTTAACACTTTTCCTTGAAAAGTGGCTGCGTACAGTTTTATCAATGTACAGACAAAGTGTTGTTTTTTTTTCTTTCTCATCCAGGATCCCACTGTGGGGAGGCGTTCTCATCACCATCACAGACACTTTTGTGTTCCTCTTTTTAGACAAATATGGTATGTGATGTATTTATGCAAATGTGCAATCACTGACTAGTATAAACACTTGCCAGTTTCCAACCCAAGTGATTATATATTTGCATATTTCTGCAGGACTGAGGAAACTTGAAGCTTTCTTTGGGTTTCTGATCACTGTAATGGCTGTTAGTTTTGGTTATGAGGTAAGGTTCGGTCACAGTTACATATTTGTTGATGATGCACGCTGTTTTTTTTTTTTTTGGTTTTTTTTTGCCTGCCTCACAGGGCTGATTCTCTGTTTCCCTCTAGTACGTGTTGGTAAAGCCAGACCAAGGAGAGTTGCTGAAGGGGATGTTTTTACCCTATTGTGCCGGCTGTGGGCCCATGCAGCTGGAGCAGGCAGTGGGAATCGTAGGCGCCGTCATCATGCCCCACAACATCTACCTGCATTCAGCATTGGTCAAGGTTAGAAACATCTATTCATGCCTCAAGGAAAAATCAACATGATTAATATATATATATTTTTAAACAACCTGATGAGAAAAGTACATTTTAAAGTAAAAATGAAGCGTGACACAGGTTTGGGGTTCGATCAAAGCTGATTACTTTTTATCTTCCCTCCTTAACCAGTCTCGGGAAATCGACCGCAAAAATAACAAGGAAGTAAAGGAGGCCAACAAATATTTCTTCATTGAGTCAGCGGTCGCGCTCTTCGTCTCCTTCCTCATCAATGTCTTCGTTGTCGCCGTCTTTGCTCAGGCCTTCTACAATAAATCTAACATGGAGGTGGTGAGTATCCATTGCTCCATACCAAGGACTGCTGAAAGCCTGTGTCGGTCGTTTTGAAATGCAGTGAAACGTTAAAATAAAACACAGTAATGATCAAGTTGTTGCTGATTGTGTTGCTGCAGAATGCCGAGTGCAATGCAACTGGCAGCCCTCACACAGATCTCTTCCCTCTCAACAACGGCACGCTCGAGGTGGACATTTACAAAGGGGTAAGCCAACAATCTGTTTCTACATCAATCCTGATTATTTAGCTGTTAAACATTTTGATATCTCACCCACTCATTCAGTTCTGATTGGATGAAGAGGTTACATTATGTCTTCTTTTGGATCTGCTAAAAATACTTTTAAAAAATTCAGAGGGTAGAAAAGAAGTGGTTGTCAGTCCTGTATTATAAAACACAGAGATGAATAGGTGTATGGATAATTAACTCTGTGTGATGTGTGTGTGTGTTCAGGGGATCGTCCTGGGGTGTTTCTTTGGACCTGCAGCTCTCTACATCTGGGCTATTGGTATTCTGGCAGCTGGACAGAGCTCCACCATGACGGGCACGTACTCTGGGCAGTTTGTTATGGAGGTAGGAACACCTCTTGGCTCACAGTGCATTTTATTCAGGTACAGCTTCACTCCGTTTGAAAATGAAACACAGATGTGTAGTGATGTTTTTGTTTTCATGTTTGTTAAGGGCTTCCTGAACCTGCGGTGGTCCCGTTTTGCACGGGTGCTGCTGACCCGCTCCATCGCCATCACGCCTACACTGCTGGTCGCCGTTTTCCAGGATGTTCGGCATTTGACTGGGATGAATGACTTCCTGAATGTGCTTCAGAGCCTGCAGGTCAGGATGAATGTCTTAGTTTCAGTGCGGTTTGTTTGATGCGTGTTCCTCCTGTGTGGTACGTAACCGTGCAAATGATTCACTGCAGTTCCTCTGCCCCTCCTACAGCTTCCATTTGCTTTGATTCCAATTCTGACCTTCACCAGTCTGAAATCCATAATGAACGACTTTGCTAATGGATTGTAAGTGAAATGTTTTGTTTTTATTCTCTTAACTGAGTTCATAATACCTGTTGAGTAGAAACTGTGTGCATTGTACTATTAACTGACAATTCCAGCAGTGAGCATTTCTTGCCCATTTTTGTTGCTGTTGTCTGTGTGTATCTGATCAATGAATTTAACATGTATTAAAGTAGCACATTCCAAAAAATATATTAAAAAACATTAGCAGCATGGTCCACAACCACTCTTCCCAGTTTAGGGAAATGATGGGACCGAGGTCAAGGAACAATTGATTTTAACTTTGGCCTGGTGTTTGGATAAAAACCAAACAATGTCAAATATACAACCGAGCGAGACTGAATCCGGAGCCCTGACTGTTTTCACAGAATGTGTTTACTCAGGACGGCACAAAAATGCTAAAGTGTTTCAGGTTTGTGTGTCAGGTGGCGACATGGTGTCATGTAACATGCAGTTACACAAATAGACTGTTTAAATGCAGCTCATCTGCTCAGGGTTATCAGTGTGACTGTTTACTGTCCTCACACAGACAGGTCATTTGGTTTTGTGCCGTTTTTATTAAAAAAAATAAGTTCTTTTTATTTTCAATTCAATTCAATTCAACTTTATTTGTATAGCGCCAATTCACAACAAACAGTCGCCTCAAGGCGCTTTG
>JAVDPK010001577.1:157615-175771 GCA_034780415.1 Cichlasoma orientale | reverse complement strand
TCATTACTGCCGACGTGAATAACGATCTTACCAAATCTACGATTAGCCTTAGCCAGCAGTTTCAAATTTCCATGAATATTTAAGTTTTATTAAATGGAGTCACACAAACAGGAATTTACACAACAGTCTTAACTATCAGGAACGATTCTGAGAATGTTTCCTGTCAGTTTCCTGTAAATTTACAGTGTTACAAAGTATTTTTAGGAGCCTGTTCACTTTAGAAAACACAGGATTTCCCAATGGTCTAATACAAATCTGTTTCCTCTAGGGCGTGGAAGATTTCGGGAGGCATTGTCATCCTGGGCGTTTGTGCAATCAACATGTACTTTGTGGTTGTTTATGTGACGGCGCTGAACAGCGTGGTGCTCTATGTTTTAGCTGCTCTCCTCTCCATAGCCTACCTGTGCTTTGTAGGCTACCTGGTGAGTTAAGACATGTTTACTTCCTAACTTTATTGGCTCAGTCTAAATGTTGATGCCTGTAGTCTGAGCCTGATGTTAATATTGATATAATTTATTTTCCATCAACCAGAATTACTCCTGGCTGGTATAACCAAAAACATTAAGTTATTCTCTGCCATTTATCCGGGTTCTGTTCATGGGAACAGCAATCCAAGCAGAGATGCCCAGACCTCTCTCTCCCACCAGCCACCACCTCCAGCCTTTCTGGGGGAGAGTAAGGCATTCCCAAACCAGCTGAGAAAAGTGATCTCTCCAGTATGTCCTAGGCCTGCCTCATAATTGCGTCCCACATTACCGAGGAGGTGTCCAAGTCAGATGTCCAAACCCTCTTCAGCTGGCTCTTACAATGGCACACTTCTGGATTTGGGATTTTAGAATAGAAAACATTTGAAGGTTATCAGAAAAATAAAGTAAAACCACACAAGTAAAATGATCTATTTTAAACAACAAAAAAAAGCTTGACTGAGTTGTTAGCATCAATGTTTCCAGAGCAGAGCTGTGAAATGCAGCTTTAAACGAGCTCATTTCGGGCTTATTTTTCCAAAGGTTTTGACAGAAATGTAATGAGGAAAAACACCCTGGGAAACACATCTTTACCTAACCTGGTTCCCTGTCCCTGTGTGTGGAGCCGGCAGTTAAAACACAGAAATAAAGCAAATGAGTTTTAAACTTTATAAAACCCCAAAACATCAGCAGGCACAGCTCCTCTCTTGATCCGGAGTTATTTTGCTTCATCTTTGCTCTCTGTCTTAGTGTTCCAGATTGTCTGTGTTTAACAAGTTAATATGTGCAATGATTTTTGTCCTGGTGAAGAGAGTTGGTTTTGGTGTATATTAGTTTTTGCGTCGTACTGTGCCTATGAAGTGTGCGTAGTTGAAACAGGTTCCCCCTCAGCAAGATCCACAGTTGTGATCATGGCAAGTAAAATATTGCATGCAGTAGTTGTGTAATAGCGAGTATACTGTTCACACATGCAGTTATAACCAGTATACTGATCGGACCAATAAACCACCCAGCACTAACTAGAGTGTAACAGAAGATGTGAATGATATATTTTTTTAATAAAAATGCAAATAATACATTTACTGTTAATTTGAAAGCCTGTAGTTTCTTGACCACTTCCCCCTTCCTTCTTTCAGGCGTGGCACTGTCTGGTTGCCTTGGGGGTTTCCTGCCTGGACTGTGGCAGCAGGGTAAGCAATCAACCCGCTCTGCTCATAGAGGAGCAGTCAGAGTACGACTCCTAAAGCTGAACACGTCTGTAACCAACAGCATGTCTCTGCTCTGGGAGAGCCCCGTACACAACTAGGACTCTTCAAGATCATGTAGGGTCTTGAAAGCACATTTTTGTCACGTTTATTTTATTTTTTATAGGGCTGGATATCTGTGTTTTTATTTTTCATTAGTTTTCCCAAATACAACACCAGCACAGGATTTTATCTTCCAGCATTTGATGATTGAGCCACTTTTTAAGTAAAACTGTACATCATTTTCCCCCCTTTCATTTTTTAAATTTTCATTTGCTGTTATTTATGCTGCTCTTAATGACCTTAATCCTCCCAGTGTGAAGTCACTGCACATTTAATGATTTCCTCTCAGTCTACCTCAATATATATATATTTTGTTTAGTCTCACTGTTAACTCTCTCTTGCAGGGTGATTCATTAGATTTAAAACAGAATCTAATAATTCAAGAATACATCTAAAAAAAAAAAAAAAAAAAAGTGAGACATGAGAGGGATATGTTTTGAAAGTCAAACCTCCAAATGATATCCAGCCCTTTTTGTGTTACAGGGTTTTGTTGGTCTTTTTAAAACAATGATTTCTGTCTAGCATATCAAAGAAGTTGAAGTGGCATATTTAGAGCATCATGCATATGCTTCATTTGTTGCTTCTCTTGTGTGGAGTCCCAGCTTAGAGTGTGATTAATAACAGAAGTCTGTGAAAATACATTTTCACTTTGTCATTTCCAAAACCGGAAATAATTCCTGAGTGCACATTAGTCAAGCAGGTGAAGCTTTACGCGACTGCAGCGCCGTCCTCTGTTAGCGCCTCGGGTTGAAGTGAGCCCGTCAGTGAAATCGTGTTTGTGTTTTTTAGCAGCGTGCAGGAGTCTGTCAGAGCTTTGCTGCATAAAGATAATTTGTTCATCTTTTGTTTGTTTTTTGCAATACCAAGCTAACCTTGAAATGTGCTCTAGTTATATGCATACATTCTAGTACAATACATGTGGTCAAAATGATTTGGGCTGCTGTATAGAGCGATGTGAAATAACTGTTCTGTGTTTGATTCGCATGATGAAGCAAAACGAGCACAAAGGATGTCGTGTTTTATGTATTTATATAATCCATAATCACAGGTTTGTGTCTGAGGGTTTTACAGTGTGTACAGCACACAAGTATTCTGTGTGTGTGTGTGTTGGGGGGGGGGGGTGTCTAAAAATCCCACAGCTCAGAGTAAAATACAGATTAAAAACAGGTCAGGTTCATTGAAATGTAAACAGTATACTAAGCTACAGACTCCAGTGATCTGAGATCTCCATGTTTTATTGTGAAGGAGTATTTTGTTCTTGGCTCTGGCTGTAAGTAGTTGATAGTAACACAATAGCAAGGTAGAAAGTTGGGAATAAAAATGTTTCTTTCTTGCCTTATTTATTTTCTGTTCTGAATAATGTTGGTTTTTAGTCAGACCAGCGTTCAGGACAGTTTTCTATCAAAACAATAGACACATTTTAGTAACGCAATAAAAGATTACTCATTTGAGAAAATGGTTATTTAGAATTGTTTTAATTTTGGCTACCTCCCTTTGTTATTTCATAAGCATAAGTTCCCTCCCACACGTGTACTTTCATCTGTGACTAACGTCGGCCTTCACACGGACCCGACTCAGTCCGACTCCCCTGCTTTTGCCCCGGTAGCACGCTCAAGTATCAGGAAAGTCACAGAGGTGGTGACGATGCTTAGACTGAATGAGTTTTGACAGGAAAAATGTTTAAAATTACTGTGATTGCACAATATGATGAACTGTACAAAAAAAAACTGTACTAAAGCTCATGACTGAGCGGTATCCAAGTAAGATACACATACTGACCAATAATGTGAGAGGAAACGAGCTGTGTGTTTGTACTTTAAACACAATAAAGGTGTGAGGTTCTTAGAAAATGTTAATATGTTGTCATTAGTGGGGTTTCTACAGTTTCTGTTCTCTGGGCTAAAGTTTTCAAAAGCTTTTATGTCGTTTCTGGTAAATGTGAGTTCATACAGTGTAGTGGATAACCTCTCTGACAATAGGAGGAAAAAACATGACAAACACACATTTGAACTGTTACAGAGAAAATAGTGTCTACTTTGAAGTTATATCATGTGATTCTCTCTGATTTATTTTTTTTTCTCTCTATTTGGGGTTGAATGAAAAGCTGTTATTTTTTCTCTGCTGCTGGATGAAAGCACACTGTGTGTCCAAAATAAATACACATTATGGATATACGGACATTTGTTTGCGTCTTCTGTCTGAAAGTCCAAACGTGGACTCGGGATCCACGTGGTTTTAACTTTCAAATGAGCAAAAAAACAAATATGGCTGAGGTTAACCTTAAATTGGGCTGGTTTTAGTCATCGTGATAAAATGGTTAATATGAAAAAATAATTTTGCTTTGATTTAAAAATTAACTCCACTCTGCAAAACCTAATTAGGTACATTTGTTTCCAGTTGTTTCATCAGTAAAATCTAAAAGACACGATGTGTTTTGAGTAGTTTGCTAAATTACAAAAACTCTTCATTCCTCTTTTCTGGATTGAGGCGTAACCTCATGGCAGGATATAGAAATGCTCTTTTCCAGGACTTTCCAGGATTAAATGAGGAAAGTTTGACCCAAGGTGAGAACCCTTAATGAATCTGCAATCATAAAACAATCAAATCCGGAACTGATTGGACCCTATTAATCACTGATCAATTTGGTCTAATTAAAAATAAAATGAGTTAAGTAGAGTTATGTAGAGTAACATATAAAAAAAGGCTGCAGTAACACAGATGCTTTGGCGAGCTATAATAAGAGTGTATTTAGTTTTTAATATTTATTTTTATTTGAGCAGATCTCGACCCTCCACTGCTTTATCTAATTGTTAACTACTAGTTTAAGACCTTTAGACCTTTAAAAGAGCAGATTATGGCAAAATCATATGAAAAATATTTGACCTCAGCTGATTTATCTCCACTGTGTGAATGTTTGAGTAATAATCGCTCCCTGTCTTCTCTTTCAGATGCCGTTGGGACTGTCGCGTCACACAGACATGTACCTGCTCAACGATATGGACACTAATACACTAGAGGAGAAATGAAGGACACACAGAGCGGGCGCTGGACTGTTTGATGACCCGACTGAAGCGTGGGACCACTGAAGCTCGGCCAGTACGTGTTCATCTTCACCTCTTGGTGCCTAAAGTGTTTTACAAGTGTCCTTATAGCGCACCCACAGATGTCTGAGGCTGTTCTAATAGTTGTTCACAAATATCCCGGCAGCTTCGGCTAACGGCATGATGTAGAAGAATAATGTTTAAGAAAGCAATGTTTTATTGATCTGGGCTCCCAAAAGAAGACATGTTTGAACTGAAACTGTGGCTGTAACTATGTAAGGTCACTGCATAACCCGTTAAAAAAGAAAAAGTGAGTGGCCAAGAAGACACTATGCTCGCAAGGCACACAAAATAAACTGACAGTAACGATGAATTGCTCTGAGTCATAATTCAGAGAAATAGTGGTGCACTCGAGGCTGCACGTTATGCTGCAAGAAAGGGCTCATAGTTTTTATTCTTATTACCCTTTTAACTTCCAACTTGTTCCTTTTTAACTCTCATGATTAAAAAAAAAAGAGCCCATTGTGAAAACCAATCACGCTCAAGCACTGTAGGATTCATTTATATAAAGTTAAAGTCAAACACAAAAGCTGCTGTGTTATGTTTTCTGGTTAAAGACAAAGAGCTTCCTATTTAAAACTGAAATAAGATTCAGTTAGATAAGAATTATTATTAGACCAATAAATTTACATAATATATTGAATATGTACATAAGATTTATTAAGCTTATTTATGTATGATTGGTCAACCCTTTTCCCCCTTTTTTTTTTTATATTGTATGTAAAGGATGGTGACAGTTCTATGTCACTCTCTCGGTTACATTGTTACAGTTCTGCAGCTGCTTCCTCTTGGAAATGAGTCCCTTCATATTTCCAAACCTTTGTAAACTTTCTTTTTTAAACTTGTAAGATTTTAAATTAATGCCAAGGATTCAAGACTTCCTCACTACGGCAGTATTTACTAAGTGTCCAAAAAAAAAAATTGCTGCTGATGCAAACTTTAAACTAAATGTTAATTATTGTCCAATTTTAGCACATTTACATTCCCGTTAAAGGAATCTGAGTTTTCTGTCATAAACCTGCAGCAGTAGTTCAGTAATCCCAGTCCCATCAGCTCAGTGTTTCTTTTTTGTCCTTCTCAGTTCATCTGAGGTCAGTCTGCTTTGTCTAGTATGTAGTTTTGTTTTGTAGTTTTAAATGCTTGCATGTTCTTAAGCTTTGGCTTTTGAGAGCGTTAGAGCTGCAGCTAACCTTTTTTTGATTATGCCATATGTGTGCAGAGGTGCGGCGTGCGCGCGCTGTTACAGAGAAAGCGACTGTTTCATTTCTGACATCTTAGCGCAGAGTAAAATTGGCAGCTGAGGGGAGCCGGTGGAACATGAAACGTACTCAGTGTGGCTCCAATCCAGGGACTCTTTGTAAAAGACGTGTCAGAGAGCTTATATGAGAATTTGTGATAAAGTGTGAAACACTGTCCTTGTTATTTTTCTGGTATTTTGATTAGTACAGCACCTTTCTAAAACAGTGTCACAGAGAGTGTTTTCCAGAAGATGCAGTACAGAGAAGACCTTCGACGAGACTGAAGGAAACTGGAGAAAATAATAAAATTAAGCAGGAAGCAAATCCATAATAAAACACTTGAGCAGCGGTTTTATGAACCAAACCTTTCCACTGACCAAATATCAGACAGCACTTGAACTCTAGGTTTTATTAACTGTGCAGATGACCACAGTGCCTCCTGTTTTTACCACTGTGCCTCATTTGTGGGATCCCTGGAACAAAATAAAGAAACCAGCACTTGATTGCAAAATGGACCTGAGTGTAATTGAAAGAATGGAAATTTACACTTTAAGCTGCGTGCTTAAATATTTTAGTTCTGTTTATTTTTTATTTGGATGACCATTGATGGGCTAAATGCTAAGAAGGCGATTTCGTGTGGTCTCTTATGCAAACTTAACATATCTCCACGTAAGACTTGTATTTAGTGGAAGAACGTCCGTCCCTCAGACACACGTCTCCGTATGTCACCTGGCAGTGTTATAAACCCGGCTTTTACCAACTGGTGCGTCACTTTTCACATCGCAAACGTAATTTGAATTCAGAAGCACCTGTCAAGTGTTTATTGGATTTTTTTTCTGGTTTCACATCAAGACAGAAAACTGCTCCTAGACTATATTGTAATTTATTTCTGGTCTTTTAAAACCTGCTGTCTGTATTTTTATTTTTATTTTGGACTGTTGCTTTTGTTAAATAAAAAGTAGAATTTATTTCAAATTTCTGTCTTCTTTCAGTTAATGACAAAATAAGAAATTCATCCTTGGATTGTGTGTTGAGTCTAACTTCTTACTCTGCATCCCTCATAACATTTTCTTTGTGTTGCTCGTCTGTGTTGTTGTATTATTTTAGCACATCAGTGACAAATGTGAAATTAGTTCAGATTAACGGTCACAGAATGTTAACGTGACCATTAATCAGACCATTCAGAGAGGTTATAATAATCAAAACTTTAATAATCACCTAAGGAAAAGTTATTGAATTTGCGAATGTGGTAGCGATATACTGAGAATAACTTACTGCTAGTAAAAATTACACGTGTTTATTGATTCGTGTATTTTTGTAAAATTTTCTTATGGTTTGCTGTCTCCAAAGAATGAAAGTGATACACACTGACAACTTTTACAAGTTTCAATAGGAAAAGAGCAGGAGAAAATAAAATCAGTGCTTTTATCCAGTCTTAGTGTTTGTGACTTGATAACTTGGATGTAATAGCTGTAGAAAATACAGAAAAGAACATCCTTAATTCTTCATGGCACTAATTCAGCAAGGTGCTGAAAACATTCCTCTGAGACTTTGGTTCATATCGACATGATGGCATCACACAGTTGCTGCTGATTTGTCATGATGCCGTGATATGAGTCGTTCCGCCCCATCCCTATTTCGATTGCTCTATTGCATTGAAATCTGATGTGTGGAGGCCATTGGAGTACAGTGAACTCACTGTTCAAGAAGATGATCTGAGCTTTGTGACATGGTGCATTATCCTTCTGGAAGCAGCCATCAGAAGATGGGTACACTGTGGCCATAAAGGGTTGGACGTGGTCAGCAACAATAATCAGGTAGGCTCTGGTGTTTAAATGATGCTCAGTTGCTGCTAAGGGGCCCAAAGTGTGCCATGAAAGTATCTCCCTACACCATTACACCACCAGCAGGGTGAAACACTGATACAAGGCAGGATGGATCAATGTTGTCGTGTTGTTCACACCATATTTTGACCCTACTATCTGAATGTTGAAGCAGAAATCGAGACCAGGCTCATCAGACCAGTCTTTAATTGTCCAGTTTTGGTTAGACCATGTTTACTCTGTTTCCTGTTCTTAGTTGACAGGAGTGGCCCCTGGTGTGGTCTTCCGCTGCTGTAGGCCATCTGCTTCAAGGTTCGATGTGCTGACTATTCTCAGTAAACCCTGTGTGGGATAATACAGACCTTTTGTTGAGTCAGTATAATCACTTTTTAAGAGTTTTACAAAAAATAACTGTCATTAGCATACGCACATCTAAAATATAAGCCAACTACACCAATTATTATTCAATTTACAAGTTCCTTTTTTTCAGTATTATAATAAGTTGAGAGTATTTTCCCCTCTCACCCACTGCCAACATGCCTTGAATCTACCAAAAATGACTTTTAACACGAAAGCCGGTGTTGTGCCAGAAAGTGATTTCCTGCAATTTACTAAAAATTATTGGCCATATTTAAACTGATGTAAATGACTTGTTGGCCTATAATCCATCAAACATATCTCACATGAATAATTTCAAGTCATTTTGAGCCAGAAAGAGCATTCCTATCACAAAGCAGAAGCTGCAATCAGTTTTTGGCAAAGTGACACTTATATAGCCTTTATTTATTTGGGTAAAAAAGTCTCATTGATGGCAAAAATTTATTTTTTTCCCCAAGAGAGATGCGGCCAAGAGGGCTGCAGAAATTGCAATAAATATAACATCACAGTACCATCAAGATATTTTAAGTGGCGAAAAAACTGGGTTATTATAATGCAGGTACAATAATGCAGTCATAAAAGTACTTCCAAAACAGGTTATTTATTTTTTATATATAACCCCTTCGTAAATTCTGTTGACTACAGTCTATCAATATGAGAAAACATGTTAGACAAAAAACAAAAACAAAACAAAACACAGAAACCAGTGGCGCAAAAAGTGGGTATGCACTATATGCAATGCATAGGGGTGCCGCACAAGGGGGGCGCCAAAGCAATGCGGGAAAATTATTTCTGTAGTCGGCATTTTTTGTATTTAACAGATGTGCATATGATATGATCAATAACAGAGGCATGGCACTGATTAGGCGTGGCAACATTGTAGAATGTTCACGTCTAAAGTGGAAACGTGGCGGAACGTTCATTTAAACAGTGACAGAATGGTAGAATGTTCGTGTCCAACATGGCAGAATAAAAAAAAAGCTTTTCACAGTGGTTTAAAGACAGTCGGTAAGTTCTGTCAGTTCTGTCAGTGTATCAAGAGGAGGCTTTTAAATACTCAGGTTAGCTTAAATTACTAGGACTAAAAGAACAGCTCACTGTTCTGCTACTGTGTGCTGTAGTTACAGTATAACAGATCATAACAAGAAAAATAAGGGATTTAATTTGTTTAACTAGATGGTGAATCATAAAACAGATAAATGATAGAAGAAATTATAGAAATTATAAATATATAAAAAATACAGAAATGATAGAAGAAAGCCTGTAATAGAAGTGTTATATTTTATAAGTCCATGAATAAGTGAGATCTGCACACATGAACACAGTAAAACCTTGAGAGGGTGTGTTTTGTGTGCGCGCGCGGAGGTAAAGGGGGGGGGGGGGCGCCTAAAAATGTGTACGCATACACCTCAGAAAGTATACAGCTGCGCCCCTGACAGAAACATCGGAAATCACTTTTTGGCACAACACCGGCTGCAGAGCGGACAGCCGCTGCGAACTTCCCGCCCACGTGGGGGCGCTGTCCGAGCAGTCTCGAGCTCCACGTCCCCCCGCAGCGGCCCGGTTGCTACGTCACCACATTTCACCGAATACGATGCAACAGCGTGGAAAAGCGTAAAGGTGGTCTCCTCGGCGCCGACAGAGTAAGTTGAATGAAAAGTTGAATAAACTAGATTTTTGTGTCTGTATGTGTGTCCCGGCTGCTGACCTGGAGAGGTTTTTATAGCAAACGGTGGCTGAGAGGCTTCCGGCTGACTTTCTGCTCGCTTGAATGTTTTTTGGGTTTTTTTTGGCCGGGTGATGTGTCAGTCTGTGTGATGCTGAAAAATGTGTGTGTTTAGCAGCAATATGAGGGAAGCTGCTCTCCTGCTCACACCGTGGGTGGTTGTGTGTCTCCTCCTGAGCTCCAGCCAGGCGGCCAGACAGGGACAGGACCTCAGATGTGGAGGTAAGTGACTGCTTCAACGCACAGTCTCGACCACGCACAAAGGCGAGTCCTAATCCGTGTCTGCCCCCTCCTCCCCTCAGCGTGCAGGGCTCTGGTAGACGAGATGGAGTGGGCCATCTCCCAGATTGACCCGAAGAAAATGATCCAGACGGGATCCTTCAGGATCAATCCAGATGGCAGCCAGTCCATCAGAGAGGTATGCAGTGACTCTTTAGTCCCCTATTCTTAGTGATAGTTTCAGTAGGTTGGCATTAAAATATGAACTTTGACACCACCAGGTTCCCCTGGCACGCTCAGAAGGAAACCTCCTGGAGCTGATGGAGAGCATATGCGAGAGGGTGGAGGACTACGGCGAGTACACAGATTCCTCCACAAACAGGAAGTCTTACATCAGGATCAAGTCTCGGAGCGGGGAGGCCATGGACCTGTCGGAGGCCAGGCTGGATTCGAGGGTCACGGCCAGCTTGAAGTTTGCAGTGAGTACAGTTTTTCAGTGCGTACCTCCAGCACTACCCAAGGATGAGCACAGAACAAATGCCAAAATGATGCGACTTGTACTGTGAATTGTCGAAGTGTTTATGTTTCCTTTTTGTTTAGTGTGAAACGATAGTGGAACAGCACGAGGACGAAATCATCGAATTCTTCGCTCATGAAACGGAAAACGTTAAAGACAAACTGTGCAGCAAAAGGACAGGTAGGTTGTGCCTGAACACATCAGACTGCACATTTTCTTTCTGTTCTGAGGTTCCACATGAGCTGAGCTGTGAATTCATAGTTTTTTTTTCTGTGCTGTGTGCCCTGCAGACCTCTGTGACCACGCTCTAACAGTGCCCCACGATGAGCTTTGATATCCTCCCGCCATACCTGCTGTCTCTCCTCCACTGAAATGGAAACTTGGGGTGCTTTAATGTTTTCAGTTGCCACTTACCACCATCAGGGCAGTGGGACAAGATGTATAAAAATCCTTCTGTTTGAGAAAAAACAACTAGCAAAACAAAAAACATTACATGGAGCCTGCAAGGACCACTCTGCCATTTTTTTGGCCATATCTCATTTTATTTGATCACTTGTTTACATACTGTAAGTTATTACACGTCTGTCTGTCCTCTAAAAGCTCTCGTAGGCTCTTCCCTGGATAAAACTGTGAAACTGGAAAAATGAATTTGGACTTTCCTATGCATACATAATTTATTCAGAGAGGTGGCTAAATTTGGTCAGGTGGTCCTCAAGCTCTTATTTGATGGAAAAACTCTCCCCCAAAGGCAAATCAAAGTGAGGATGGTCTCCTTTTATTCACAATGAATGAACATTGTTAAAAATAGAGTGAGATGTATGCACACACCTATCCTGTGCATTCATTTACTGCTTGACTTCCGATGACCTAAAGTGACTTTTAAACCCAGAAGCATTAAAAAAAAAAGGTCTCGTCTCACTGCACAAGTTTTCATGCACATTAAACTTAGCTTGATATTTCACATCACCTTAGAGTAAACACTACCAAGACCAGCTGCAGTTTATTTGAGAATGAGAATAAAGATTACAGCAAAGATTAGGTTTCTTGGCACTGTAATACAACTCACCGCCTGTATAACCCCACTAGAGTGTGCTGTAGTCAGCAGTATGAGTACACCCGTGCTGTACTGCTGCAGTACAAAGATCAGGAATTATTTTGTGTCATCATGTGAAAATGAATTTGCTGTCTTGTGATCATTCTCCTCAAATGTTTTTTTTTAAATATAAACTTTGTACATTTTCTGAGTCTGTTTTGTCTTCAGTTTATAAGTAGCACTCTCCAACATCTACTTTCTCTTTGAACTGAATATGCCAATGTGAAGGATAATCCTACGCAGCAATGGGCTTTAATTTTGCCCTGGAATTTTGATTTTGTTTGTTTGACAGTATGTAAGCCACATACAGTTTGAACTTTAATAGTCTTGCAATTTGGGAACACACAATAACTATAAAATCAGTTACAAAGTCAGTGAGTTTGAGTAAGTAATAGATCAATGACAAAAATGAAAATATACCGAATAAGAATGAAAGCTACTTTCGGCTGCTTCCTCATTCACAAGGGGTCGCCACGGCACGCAGCTCCACATTTTATTTGACAGATTTACACCGGATGCCCTTCCTGATGCAACCCCAAAGGGATTTGTGTCTCCTCCTCGCTTTGAACCGGGGATCTTTGTGTAAACCACTTATAGACAAACAAGAATATTTAGCAGTTAAGTGGTTAAAACTGGCTCCTGTTTGTAACCTTGGAATATGACCCTGAGGGGAAAATAATCCTTTTGAAAGACTGTATCCTTTTATTAGCTGTTATAGAGGTTTTATTCATGTTACACAAGCTTCCTTAACAAGTGGAGTTTGTCTAGTTGTCATATAAATGTAAATGTTTGAATTTAAAATTTTTTGTAAATTTCTTTTCTCCTATTTCATAAAGGAAACGTTCTTAATCTTTTCCCAGGCCTTCCTTTAAAGACCTCCAATGTTTATTTACATGCAGTACACACCGCATACACACCAGTGACTTTATTTTTTTGCCAGAAAATCACTCCTTTAAATAACACTAAATATTACAGTCTTTAATTCTGTTTTCATCATCTCACAACTGCATAAAGCCATCTTTCGAAATAGAAACAAACACGTGCAGAAAAAGTACAACAAAATGTGCTGTTCCTTTACAGGAAAGGTATTGTAAAATAGCCTAAATAAGGGATCTCTATAACAGTGGCCCTTCTTGTTCCTCAGCCCCTGGAAAAAAAAAAACTCAGCCTCTGAAATAAACACCAAAAAAATAAACTAAAATCTGCCTCTGAAAATATCTACTGCAGACTGTTCTTGAGGAAATGACTTTCACTCACGGTCATGGAAAGTAACGATTTAGCTTGTTGTTAAATGTTTAACTCACTGGACCAGCTCCTTGTTTAATCTGTTACTTTATAGATTTGCTTCATGTCAGAGCTCTTTAATCTCAACCCTTCATATTATCTGCGACCACAGCAACCCCACACTTCACCTCGGTTCCCATGATCTCCGCTGGACACTCCAAACTCAAGCAAGGTTCATTTGTGTCTGCCTCATCTTGCTCGTCTTCTCCTTCCTCACCAGGAGCCTCATGTTCTACTTCACTAGAGTAGCATAACTCTGCTTCAGCTGTCTTAAACGTCTCACTCTCCTCAGTTTTGTGTTCTGTCTCTGCATCACGCACCGTTTCCTCAGCCTCGTTTTCATCTGCTCCAATAACGGTGTCCCCAGAGCTGTGGCTGCTGGTGGTGCTGCTGCAGGACAGCGTGTCTTCCTCATCATGTCCCCTTGGCTCTTTGTGATCCTGCTGGATGTCTTCCACCTCTGCACACTCCTTTGAAACCTCGTGTTGCTCAGCTTCATCAAACACAATCTTTTCATTTGTGTCTAGTGCCAGCTTCTCACCGAAGTTCTCTGGATCCCACAGCTCCGTCACCTCTTCCTCTTCATTCTCTGAGTCAGGTGCTGTATGTTTCCTAATGCGATTTACCACATCCCGCAGGGACTTTGGATAATGTTGTGCTGGTTTGTGTGCATCCAATTGGAGAAAGTCGGGGGAAACAGTCAGATTTTCCTCCTCATAAGGAGGGGTAGAGCTGGGAGGTGGGACTGCGGGTGATTCAGTGATAGAGGAAAGTGAGCCATCCAGGGAAAGTGAAGGAGGGACAGTTTCCCGGATGCCAGCAGCAGTGTCAGGATGTAGGGGTGAAGGACAGACTGAGTCTGTGTCCAAAAGAGAAACACACTCACACTGAAATGGTGGCTGAGGAGGAGAGGGAAGCTGAGGGGCCGAGAGCTCATCTAAAGGTGACTGAGACACCTCACAGTCTGTGGCTGAGGGAGAAGAATTAAATGGATCAATCTGTGGCTCAGTTTCCTGCAAAAGTTCAATCTCTAATTGATTTTGAGAGTCTGAGGCACTGTTTTTGCACATTGTCTGTTCCCAAAGGTGTGCAGGAAGCTCATCTGGGTTTTTCTGTACTTTATCTTCAGTCATGTGACTCTCTTTTATACAAAAAGCATCTTCCTCTTTGCCACAATCAAGTTGTTGAAAAATCTTGACTTCTGTGTGACCTGGATTGTCCTCATTTTCTTCATGTAGTTCAGATGACTCTACTGGAAGGCCTTTTTCAGGTTGTTCTCCGGCCACATGGCTCTCATTTAAGCACAAAACAGCCTCTGTTTGGACACTTTCAAGATCTTGCTGCAAAATGTTGACACTGTTTTGTTCCAAAGGCCTGGTTGATTCCTCATTAGCTCCATTAGTTTGTTGCTCATCATCAACACAGGCAGCATCATCCAGTTGACCACATTCATGTTGTTGCTGTGACATCGCCTCCTCTGTCATATCCATAGCAAGAGGCTTATTGCTGAGCTCACTTTGAGTTACATGTAATGTTTCTGTCTCTTCATCCTCTTCCTCAGCACCAGACTCTGCTTCAACTGTTTGATCAGTTAAATCAAGAGGAGGAGGAGGAGAAGGACTTGGGGAATCATCTGCATGGGGAGTGGATGCTGGGGAAGACTCAGGAGATTGAGGGGAAAGAAAAGATGGCTGCTGGTGCACGGAAGAATGGGATGAGGTTTCAGGATGAAGTGCAAGTGTAGCCACCTCAGGTTCGGGGTCTTCCTCTGAGATATTTGAGGGAGAAGGAAAATCAGAAGGTAAAGGTGAAAGAGAATTAGAGAGCTCAGGAGGTTGAGAAAAATTCTCATGATCATCTTCCTGATCATGTTCACCTGTAACTTTCTCATCACTGGATTCAAGCAGAAGATCGTCAGTCTTTTCAGTTTCACTCAAAGTTTTGTTGCCTGTTTCGAGTGGGATGTTTGTGTCGTTCTCTTCATACCTATCTGACACTTGGTCCTGAGATCCTGTAAAGTCATCACCATCTTCACTTGTCACCTGATCTCTGGAGTCATCGTGGTCTTTTAAACACACGCCATCCTTGGTTTGGAGATCCTCTAAGTGGTTTTGAGATGGTTCATTCCCTGCTGTGTCCTCTGCAGTTTGTTTCATTGCATCATGAATGTCTGCTTTAATTGGAGAAGGTTCACCCTCCTCATCCGGCTCGTGCACAGACGACTCAACGAATGACGCGCCATCTTTAGGTTCAGTGATGCAGTCATGTAGAGGGATCCCTAGTATTCTTTCTGCGCGCTCCTCTAAGGTTTCTCTTTCAGAAACGCGAGACGACAGTAAGCAGGAAAGAGAGATTTCACTTTCTCGTTTGTGTTCCTCTTTCTCCAAAAGTGATGAGTCCAGATCAGTCTCGGGACTTTCGTCCTTGCGGGAGTGGGCGGCTTCTGTGCTCTGATTGGTCGTGGCATTTTGATTCAGCTCACAGTTTAGTTCAGGGGAAGTAACTGTTTGAGGATCAGGCGGGTTCTCTTCAGCGAGTGCTGCGGGGCCTAAATAGTGAACGTGCTCTTTTGTAGGTGATGGAATTTGTTCCATTTTGACAAAAACGCAGGTTGTGTCTATAACCAGCAGACCTTCACTGTCCTTAGTGTCCTCCTGGATGTCCAGCCTCCTTTCTTCAATATCTACTGGAGGGCTGCTTACATGAACACAGTCATGTGACTGTTCTTCCTCACTGTTTCCTTTCAGAGAGTGTGTGGATGGACTCTCAGTTTCAGCCCTGCTTGTGAAACTAGGCTCCCTCCATAAAGGATATTTTACTGACACCGGCTGTGCTGACTGAGCTGCCTGTCTGCAAATATCATTTGCATTTTCTTTTTGGGGGGGAACAACATCTGCCTCTAGTTTGTTTGCTAGATTATCTTCAAGCATCTTCTTCTCTGTGCAGGATGGTGTCCCCTGTTTTCTCTCGTCACCGTTATCTGACCGCTCTGTGAGAGTTGGCCATCTAAAGTCCACTTCGTCTGCAAGCTGTTGATCAATCTCGCCTGTGGCCCCCAGAGCTTTAGGAGCCTCTCCCGTGTCTGTGTGTTGAATGTTTGTTTGGGAGGTGCAGACGGGCAGAGATGGGGTCTCGGTGGGGCCAGCTATTCGAGACACCAGGCAGAATATTGTCATCCCACCTGTTTTTTTGCTTAGTCTGAACTTCCTTCCTTCAATGACCTTTGAGGAGGTTTCCTTGTTTATTTCTGAATTCTGAACCAATTGTGGACGTTGCAGAGGCAGCACGAGGTCACGCTGTGTGTGTGTCTGCTGGACACTGATGGGACAGACCGCCTGTAAAGCATCTGCTTCCGATCTTTGGCGTTTTAATCCTTCAGGCTTTGGACAGCTTTTATTTTCACCTGGATTTGTCTGTTCTTTCTCTCCCGTCCTCTTATCTTGCAAATCTACAGACACATCCTGCTTTCTGAGCGTGGGCTGTGAGCAGTAGTTTTGCTTCTTGGTATCCTGCTCCCAGCTGGTGTCACTGCTGTGTGTTACAGGTGAAATTTTATGTGGGCTGTTGTAAGGAGGAGGAGCGATATAGCCAGGAGGTTGGCTGAAAAGCTTCCTTTGGTAACTTGTATTTTCCTTCATGTCCAGCATGTTGCTTGTGTCAGGGGCAGGAGCCTGTGAGGGATAGTAGGCTGGAGCTTGCTGTCTGCCTCCTCTATCCCACAGTCCAGATTCTCTGATGTTTGCAGGTGGTCGAACATGTTGCAGCGCTGTCACTTGGGGATCTGTACCTATCCTGCTGGTCTCCACCAGCCCCTGAGAGGCTCCCCTTAACTCTGCCTCTATACGCCTCCTTCTTGGCAGTGAATGACTGTAGCGAGCCGCCCAGGCCTCCAGCTCTCGGTAGCTGCTGTCGTTCCTCTTGGCAGAAACTTCTCTGTTGTAGCGGACAGGGCTACAGGGGTCCCACCTCCTCTGCCACCCCTCCCTCAGAAATCCTCTCTCATGATCCCTCACAGCTCGGTGGGCTGCTTTCCACTCTCTTTCTCTGGCGTCTTGCAGCTGGTACTCTCCCAGATCCTGGTGATGCTGAGTATGGCGTCCCAGAATGAAAGGGAAGTGGGAAGAAGACGGGGAGGCGAGCTCTGGGTCTGTCCAGTTGGTGTACTCATGTAGAGCCCCTGCTGTTCTTGATCCTGGTGCAGTCCAGTAAGTGGACTCCCTGCTTTGATCCTGCTGCTCACCATAGTACAGTGAATAATGGGTTGGCTGATGTCTGTCATGATAGCTGGGAGTAGAACAGTGGAGAAATGTGAACAAATTTAACTGAGGTTGTATAATTTCATGGGTCACACTTAATTTTATCTGTATGCTTACATTTACTAGATATCACAGAACTTTCAACAGAATTATATGAATTTTTTTTTTTTACAGCTTTTCGGAACATTTTGCAGAGTGCTGAAGTTAGTGGAGAGTTGCATAATCTTGCAGAGAGCAGGGAAAGCAAATACTTTTTGTCACCCAGTAGTTAATTATCATTTAGTGCAGCTCAAATGTAAATTTTCCAAATAAATCCAAATATTACACTGGCCCGAGCAGTTTTTATAGCATCCAACTCACTTGTGTGTACAGTTTCTCCCAGGAACGGTACCATATCTGGAGTACAGATGGGACTGTCCCTGATTCTCAGGCCAGAACTCCATCATTTGGTGTCATACACAGATCTGAAGCATGAAACTAAAAAAAGAATAATACTTAAAGTATTTCATGTATGTTCTTGGATTGCCTTAAATAAAAGGATTAAAAGCATGTAAACACATACCTTCAGCTGCTAGTTTGAAATTCTTGTCCTTGTTGCTCATGAGGTGACAAGAGGTCTAATGAAGTCCAAACAGGACCACTGATTTTAAGAGGACAGTGGTTTCCCTCCCACTCTTCTAACACACACACACACACACACACACACACACACACACACACACACACACACACACACACACACACACACAC
>JAVDPK010001577.1:140031-153161 GCA_034780415.1 Cichlasoma orientale | reverse complement strand
GGTGGTATAAGGTTACATTGAGCCACATGGAGAGAAGAGTCCCAAGTAAGAAAAATACCACTTCCGGAAGCTTCAGGACATTGTAGTTAACATTAATTACATGTGTTATTTACAAACAAATAAATGTACCCAAGCGAGCTGCCACAATACCGACCACACCGGTGCCTGCTCCCAGCTCTATGAGCCGCTTTCCTCTCAGCTCCACGGACTGATCCTCCAAGTAACGGCACAGGTGTAACGCCTGCGTACACACATACACACACAGATACATTACTGCACAAAGCCAAACCTTACTAAGGTCGTCTAAAAAAACAGTGAGTGCCTATCCGCTCCTTACAGCCTCCCAGACCGGAGCAGCCACGCCGAGGTCGGCACCGAACAGCTGTTTGATCTGCACCTCCTCTCCCATCAGCGTGTACACAGACTCCAGATAAAATGTCTCAGTAAACAGGCAGTCATCAACGGGAAATGGGTCGTCGTCATCCTCGGTATGAGACATGCTTGTCTGCATAGATATACACTTGTGCATATAGATATATACTTGTGCACATATCTGCGGAGTAACAAAAACCGGATGTACTCGAGGGGGCAGCTGCATTTAACTTCCGGTCAAATAATAACCACTGAATATTTTTGTCATAGACAGTATAAAATATGCTTTTAAAAATGTTTTATTTTTAATGTTAAATATTTTTAAATAAAATAAAAATTGTAACTTTTCTTTTTAAATCTGGGGTTCCCAGACTCTTAGTTTTAGCCAGCCAAATGAATCAAATGATCAACATCACTGGCCTCATGTAAAGCTGTGGCCTGCAGCCAACAATTATTTTGATTATCAGTTATTCTTTTTCTTTCTTTCCTTTAGGGGTCGCCACAGCAGATCACCTCCCTCAGCATCCTCTTCTGTCACATCAGTCCTCTGCATGTCCTCCTTTTACTGCATGGCACTGAACAGGAGTGGCCCTCCAATCTCATTGTACATTCTGTTTATAGACAAATAAAGGCAATCTATTCTATTCTTCACTACATCATGTTCTCTGTGGTCTTCCTCTTTTCCTCCCGCCTGGCAACTCCATATTCAGCATCTTTTGTCCCATATATCCCTCCTCTGCACACGTCCAAACCATCTCAACCTTGTCTTTCAAACCTGAACTGAATAAAAAAAGACCTGTCATATAATTTTTGCCCAGCCACATGGTGATATGACCCTTAAAGGTTTACTCAAAAAGCAGTTTTCCCCAAGTTTTCTCCAGTGAATTTTTAGAAAACAGGTAAAACATCCAGGATATCAGTACCCCCCCTTTTTTCAGTGTTTTTTAGTGTTCAGTGTCACATTCCATGTACCATTTGTGCGACACACACACACACACACAAAGAAATGGTCATGTTCCAGGTTTATTTAAAAAAAAAAAAAAAAAAAAAAATTAAGTTTCTGTCTCCTCACCCGTTTGGTTTCCAAAAACAATACTTAAGTGAAGTACCACTTGGACATTTTTTTTCACATACAACTTCACATCAATGACAAAGATGATTCAACACGTAAAGTGTATAGTTGAGTACAGATATGTCGAATAAAGCTCTTCATCGTTTCAGCTCAGCAGTCAAAAAAACAAAACAAAACAAAAAAAACAGTAAAGATTTTCCAACAGCCAAATGAAATGTGTCAATCTGGAAAGGAAAAACAGAAAAATCATAATGCTGTCTTCACGTGTCTCTTCATCCTGTTGGACTACATCAGTTTCCTCAGTGGAGTGATTATTAACTGTTGTGTTCAGACTACACATACACAACTCAATATACAGCAAATCTGCCAGAAAACAGAAAAATCTCTGGATTATATGAAGGTACTTGAAAATAAATAATTTATCATACAAATGACAGTAGTATTTCATCCATAACACACCCCCCCTCCCCTCCCCCCGGCCTCAATGTGCAAACTGCAAGGATTTAAAAAAGGTAGCACTTTAAGCAAGGACCATGAAGAACAAAAACAAGTGTTTTTAAAATGAGCACTTCGTGACAGTGCGACAAGTGTTCAACAGGTATGAATTTAAAATGAAGTGGAAGAGACGCATGGCTGTGTAAACCCTCCCCAGGCTAACTGCGGGGTAGCGAGGACCTCAGTATTATTTTTTTAAAGTAAGGAATAGACGGATTAAAAAAAACATAACAAAAACAGATGGTCCTTTGGTACTGAATGGCTATTCTGATCTTAAACAGTACTGCCCTCATAAAAAAAAAAGAAGCTCTCCTCAAGTCTTTCACAGTAAAATACTGAGCTGGGATGTAAATGTAACGCTGAGATGAAAATGAATTTGCAGTAAAACTGGACCTACTGCACATTTCTTTTTCACAGACATTCATTCTCGTCACATCTCCACCACAGAAATTATACATCTCTAAAGACAGACTAAAATGAAGCATTTTCACCCAACATCACAATTCGAGTTCAAGCAGAAAAGCCTCTGCTTTAGCAATCTTACATTAGTAGTCCATATTTATACACCACAAAGTGTTTTCTTTTGTTAAGACACAGATATGTCAGCATGGTCTGGTTGGACAAACCTCTGTCAAAGTCACTTGGGAAAATAGCCACTGCTGATTGTTTCTTTCATTAAAATCCACCAAATAAACAAACAAACAAAAAAACCATCTCCACTAACCCAAAGTGCCCCCCGCAGAGATGGGGAATTCTCCTTAGCATTTCTGGGTTGGTATGAAAGACGGCAGAATCAAGTCCAAGTCCACACAGTTGCTCAACAAACACGCAGACAGAAAACAAATGACAGAGGAATGAGTAATTAAAACTTTGTTCCAAAAAGAATAATAATTAGAACAATGACTATGATGAAAAGGATCAAAATGACCAGCATCTTTCGGTTTTTCTTCTGATACTGTTCTGCCTGCAAAGAAAATGAAAATAATGTTAAAAATATTCCCTTTTAATGAAGCTTGGAAAAAAAACGTCACCCTCGATCAATTTATAGGTTTTACATATTAGGACATAAAAAAAAATCATCTGGTCCTTCAGGAGGTTCTAAAATTATTTACATATAAACTGAATAACAACACATGGTATATGATACTGTCATTATTTATTTAACAATAACTAAACAAAAATGCAGAAGCAGTGTGAAAAACAAGCACACCCCATGATTCAACCGTACAACCACCTGTAGCAGCAATAATTTGGAGTCGTTGTGGAGGAGTTTTGCCCCACTTTGCAACATTGCTTCAGTTCAGGTTTGCAGGCATTTGTTCGTGCACAGCTCTCTTAACAGCAGCATTTCAGTGGGGTTGAGGTCTGGACTTTGACTGGGCCATTGCTGCACCTCGATTCTTTTCCTTTTCAGCTGTTCTGTTGTAGATTTGCTGCTGAGCTTGGGATCATTGTCCTGTTTTAGCCAAGCTTTAGCTGTCAGACAGATGTCTTCACCTTTGACTCCAAAATACTTTGGTATACAGAGATCATGGGTGACTCAGTGACTGTGGGTTGCCCAGGTCCTGTGGCTGCAAAACAAGTCCAAATCATCACCCCTCCATCATCGTGCTGACAGTCGGTGCGAGGTGTTTGTGCTGATGTGCTGTGCATTATGGCCAAACATCTCTACTTTGGTCTCATCTGTTCAAAAGACATCGGCCCTCATTTACTCAGAGTGCGCACGCACAAATCAGTGATTTATCAACTTTGACTTCTATCACTGGCAGAATTCATCACTTACGGTCTAATTTCTTGGCACTATGTTACGGATGCTGGAGAACCTGGAGTTTTTCATCTCAGGCTGACAGATCACACACTCCTTGTCCTCTACCCGTTTTCCTCTTTTTTCTTGTAGTCTGTTAGTCTTTTCTTCACATCACAGTTAACACACCTGAATGCTCCAGACCTGCAAACTGCCAAAACGTCTGCTTTTATAGACCTGTTCACACTTGCTGATGATCACTTAATCAACAGCATTTGATTATCAGCACCTGGTTGTCATTTAGCTTCTTAATTCCTATGGAAACAATAAGGGTGTACTAAGGTTTTCACACACTGCTTCTGCATTTTGGCTTTTTTTTTTTTTTCACATGACCTTAATTCAGGGTAAAAATTAACATCATTATTACCAATAGCATGATAAATCCTAATTGTGTCTTTAACCCTATGAATTAAAATGTTTTCCTCTGCCCTCATTTGTACTTGAGCTTAATTTTACTCTTTGCTGTCAACAAAATCAGAGCGGTAATAAGTTAGTGAATAGTTCACCACTGGTGAGATGCCAACATGCGTTTGAAAAAGAATTGCAGGAAATGTTATGCGTTTATCACATAACTGCACTGACGGCACAACTCCCCCTTCCACAAGAAAGTCAAACCATTAGTTAAAGTGTAATTACATGTAATTGTAGGAAATCTGTGTTTACCTTTTGTAACTGTTTCAATCCATCTTCTGTTTTAACACAAGCCTGCTCCACATTGAAGTCGATTCTATCAAGAACGGTGCCCTACAAGGACGAGAGAGGTTTTTTAAAGTCATTTTAAAAGTAGATAATTTTTGCAGTTTTGCAGCAAAACCCAAGTCTGTGCATGCTCTGCCTTAAATGTCAGTTCAAAGTGTTTTTTTTAACAATACCTTAAATAACTTTAGTTCAAATACTATTCATGCAAATAAATGTAAGCTCAATGCACAGGCTTCGTTAGGACAGTGTGTGTGTGTGTGTGTGTGTGTGTGTGTGTGTGTGTGTGTGTGTGTGTGGGGCAATGCCTGCATGTACACGCTTTTCTTTGGTACCTCAGTGACTGGACCCATAACATAATTAGAAGTCAATTGTTTTGTCTTGCATTTGCTTCAAATACCTGCTCCACCACCATTCCTGCCAAGTCCCGGAAAATCTCATTCAGATCTGAGATAGACTGCACTATCTGTCGGATCTCCCGCTCTCGTTCTTCAACCACGACTGTGTTCTGCTCCACCAGCATCAGCTGATCATCTGTGAATCCCTGAAAGATGAGGGATTCAAGAACAATGCTGAAAATACAAATGTAATAGACCAGAAGGACAGCAGCAGGGAAAAAAGGTGTATTTGTTATATGTAGCCTCAGAAAACACTGTTCAGGGCAATTTCCATTTCAATAATACAGAAGATTTTGTAGCAGTGGAGATTTTAGCTTTATGATAAAGGCAAAAGCACCTCAGCATCCTGCTTGTGGCGGATTTCCTATAACAGTAACTAATATTAACAACACTTTCTTTTAAGTTGTATAATTAATCTTTGTGCTTAGTCCCGATATTTTACAAACAAAGCCATCAGGGTCACTCGAGCCTATCCCAGCTGTCACAGGGCGAGAGCCAGCGTACAACCTACCCACCAATCTGCTGCAGGGCTAACAGGCCCCAGGCTGGATTCAAACCCAGGATCTTAGCAACAGCGCTAAAAACAAAGCACTTATTTAATTCCTCCAACACTTTGCTGCATCTACTGCCCATTTCCTACCAGTTTAAAAGTACCAAAACTCAATTTGACATTTAGCACAATGCTGAGTTAAATGTGTAAAGTCTGGTAGACGGCAGAAACATCAACTATTGTATGAATATTTTTTTTTATCCTAATTGTACTGATGGTCACGATACTTCTTTTTGCTGCATTGTGTACACAAGGCAGCTGTGTACACAGTGCCTGCCTACATACATTATGCACAGAGAGGTAGCACAGCAGTCACTGGATTTCTCTCTGTTTTGGCCTTAAGAATGGATAACATCGTAAGAGTCTGAACTGGTGATTTTATCTGAGCCAGAATCAGTTTTACAGCCTTCTTAACTGTAACGGCGAGCTTTTTATACGAGAAGAAACGGGAACAGTTTGAAGGTGTTTTGTTCGGGTTTTTGTGATTATTTTGCACCCGTTTTATTGGTCTGGCGCATTTAAACTCAAAAGAAGCTCTCTGTTGCCCATGAACTAAAATGATTTGGACGTCCCTGCTCTAAACAAAGTCTTGTCCTCACCTTGTCATATACAGCTAAATCTTCATCCTCTTCCATTAGGGGCCCAGAGTCAAAAAAGTGCTTTGATCTCTCCTCACGATTCTTCATACCTGTTAGATAAGCCAGTGGCACGATGCTTAGATGGCATTAAAACAGCATCAGGACAAAATACTTGATAGTAAAAAACACATGAGATGCAACAGTAGAGAACAGGAATTTAGGAAGACCGAGCCCTGCAGTCCTTACGTTTTAGATAGCTGGACTGTGTGTGCCTAAAATTGATGGACAGCTCCTGCAGGCTCTGCGCCAGAGAGGAGACCACATTTCTCAGGAGTCTCTCCTCTTGCTCGGTGCAGTGGCCACAGCGAGTCTGCAAACCAGTCACAGCTCGCTGGCATCGATGGAACATCTGCAAACAAAAACCCATTTATTTTATTTCTAAATTCACTTCGGTCCCAAATACCAGGGCGTGCTCTCACAAATACCTCTTTATGTTCAAATAAAAACAACAGCCAAAACATTTCCAGGCAGACTTTCAGCTGAGAGAAAAGGATCATCTTTTCATGTCTAAAAATAAGCAGCATGCATATCGCAGCGCTGTTAAATCACTGCACCTGTGTGATCTCCTGAGTTGTGATTTCTATGGCGTGCTCTTCTTCGCTGCTGTCATCCAGCGTGGGACGATTCATATGCTTGTCATGAAGTAGGGCCAGTTCCTTCATCTTCTGCCGGATCCGTGTGATTTCATACTGGATCTGAAGACAGAATTTATTCATTTATCCACTGTATTTCTCTTTAAAGGGACAGTAAAGTAGCTGCATATTTCTACGACATTTACAGTTTTACCTCGTCGACTCCCTCTACCCATTTGGGAGGCAGTTTCTTGGTGACTCCAATCGCTGCTTCTGGGTCCAAGCTGATTCCTGACACCAGGGCCATCCGATCATCAGCCAACTTAAAGACGCAAGAGGATCCATTAAAACGTTTTCCATGATACGGTGTGAAGATGACGGTGCACCGTCTTTTAGTAAGACTACTTGGAAGAGAAATGACAGTACCTCATCAAGCTCCTAATATGATTGGCAGATATCAGAGCGGTCCCATCCAACAGAAAACAAGGAAAAGGAGAGAAAAACAGAAGTAATAGAAAGTGAGGCCCATCAAATTTAAATATCCATCCACTCCCACCATCAATTTACTTTGAATTAGCTGTAAAGAAGGCGGTCTGGCTGTTGAGATTAATTGAAGCTTAAACTATTTATTCTGAAAAAATTTGTACAATAAGACTAAATATAGCAGTAAATCATCCAGAAACCGCTACTCAAATCATTTTACTTTAAATCAAATAATTAGATGAAAGAAACAGTGAGAACAAAGAGAGCAGAAATGTGTGAGTTTAACAAAAGGAAAGGAGTTTTAAAAATAAGAAGAATGAATTATTAATTACTATGAATAATTTATTGTCATCTTCAACCACTGAATTGTCAGTAAAACCTAAGAGGTGACTTGGTCTGCTGCCTTCTTGCAAAGCCACTTATTTCAAACCTGAGTGTACAGCCAGCAGCAAAATGTTCTTTGTTTCTAATTCCAACACAATTTTAGATGCAGTTCTAAACAACTTTATGGCTCTAACGTAACAGAGCAACTAAAAGCCACCTGAGCCAAATATTTTAACAGCTTCACCGCGAGGGCTTGATAACGGCTGACTGCTCTCATTAATTTAGCTCCTCATAATTTTAATGACCAAAGCACTCTTCGCTGAGACATTTAAATCACCTGTGTTGATCCCACATATGGATGAAGCCTAATACAATGCCAATGACAGACAGAGATGTTCATTACAAGACAAGGAGGATACTGGACCTTCCCTTCAGACTTTGGCCACCAATTTGTTTTCCATTTCAGACACACATCAGATAGTGTGGTTGGAGCAGTTTAATTGAAGGAGAGACTGAACAGCTCAAGACAAGAAACTCCTTCAGTCACAAGAGATCATCTGTAAATACATTATTGACTCTATTCCAGGATTTGACTCCTTTCTATTTTTCTGGCACCTAATTTCCTGCTAAGCTATGTGATCAAGACCTGCTGGGTAAAACCCTCCTTTCTACATTTTGAGTGTGAATAGTTAAAAGGTAGCTAAATCTGTTTGAGGACAGATGATGGAGACAGAGCTAAAGTAAAAAAGAAAAACAGGAGTACAGGCATGCAGGCAGGGCAGGGATGGGAACTGTTCTAGTTAAGAACCAGTATCAAATTATCTGTTCTACTGGAATTGTATGTCTCTGAGCTTAACAATACCTTTCATTAACGCTGACATATTTTTTGTGACAGCTGACAGCAAAGTAATGGTGCTGGAACTTTTCCACACATGTAAGCCTTTTCTCGACTCTGTTTCTGCACCGTGCTCTGACTCGGATTTTTCAAACAGAAAATCAATCAGGAATCACTAAAGAACAGGGCCTATAAGCAGAATCGACTGGTATCAAGAAAGTTTTATTAATCCATAAGCTAACAAATCGCTGGGTTCTTTTATGCCAAGAACTGACTTAATGATTTTTTGGGGGGCTTCTGGAAGGAAAAATATCAGATAACATATGACCAGATTATCTGCCCTATTAGGTATGAATCAGCCTCCAAAAAAATTGTTTTTAATAAAATAAAAAATAAGGCCACAGCATTGCTTTTATCTCTCTTAGTCCAAGCGTGCACCATGATTATCCTGATCTAAACCCAAACATACCACTACTACCACATTTGTCTTACAGAGAGGTAGTGCTGTTCCAGGAGCCACAGCCATTTAAAAGGATCCACTTGGTAGGCATGCTTGATGAAATCACTTGTGTCACTGACAATCAGCGCAGTGCACTTCCCTCGGAGCCACAAGGAGTGGCAGCTAAAGTAACAAAGACTTGTTTTGTTACCAAGAATTTTCCCCAAACAAATGCAAAATTGATGCCTTAAGGTGGACTTGATAACCTTATCAGTTCATGATCTCTGGGCTTACAGCAGGAAGAAACAAATCTACATCAGCGAGCAGGTAGCCAAGTGAAATGTGCACAGCTGAGTGTGAATTTTCACATATGGCCTACATCTGGGTGCCTGAAGAAGCTTCAAAACAGTTACTGGGAGACTTTTGTACTGTGGTGGAGTTTAACTGTAAAAATATAAGTAGGTCATGGAAGGAGTTTTTTTTTAAAATTACCATTAAATACAGTGTATTTAATCAATGCTAAGCAAAAAACATGCCAGCATCTTAATGCTTTAGTTCTCCAGCAATGAGCTCCATGCAGTGACTCTGCCGTATGTAATAAAATCATTACTCAGTATCACTGAAATCAATATCAGAAAAACGTGACCCCAATTTCTGTTACAGAGGAACAGATAGAAATTTATTTTACTTGTATTGTGGTAGCTAAGGAGCTCACTTGCTTTTCATTATAGCTGCACTATATGGACAAACGTATTTGGGCACATCTCTTAATCATTGTTTTTATGAGCTGTGGTCCGGGCGCCTTAGTTCCACTGAAGGGAAATCTGAATTCTACAACTTATCAGTATGTTGGACAATTCCAGCTTCCAAGTTTATGGAACCAGTTTGGGAAAGGCCATTTTCTGTTCCAGCATGACTGTGCCCAAGTGCACAAAGCAAAGTCCATAAAGGCATGGTTGCATGAGTTTGGTGTGGAAGAGCTTGACTGGCCCACCCACACAGAGCACACTTAACTTGAACAGAGACTGCGGAGCGACCAACATCAGCGTCGGACAGCAGAAATGATCTTCTGGATGAACGGACAACATTTCCCAGAGATATACTCTGAAATCTTGTGGAAAGCAAAAAGTGCAGCTGCAAAAGGGGGCTCAATTTAGAATGGGATGTTATAGAAGCTCCTGTAGGTGTAACGTGTGGGTGGCCCAGTGCTTTTGTCCATATAGAATATTAACTAAAGGGTTAGTACTATTTCTCATTGACAAACAGTAGCTTCCAGGCATTTTAAGAGCATTTTTCTTGTCTTGGCATGACAAACTTTTTCAAAATAATTTCAGAAGCAAATCAGCTACACTCTAGATCAATTATAAGTCACGACACAGTTTGATGTGGGCTTTTGAAAGGCCACAACACCGTATTTACAGTGAGGGGCACAAAGGATGTTAAAAACACTCTGAAATGCAACATAACCCTCAATTAACCTTGACCAAATTACACATTTTTTTTCCATTTAAAAGAAAGGGCGGTTATAGACATTTAACTAGCTGAAAGTATGCCTGATCACAATTTTTTCCTCCTCCATCATCACCTCACTGAGTCACATCACTCCTAAAGGGGGGAGGGGGGGGGACTACGATCCACTGAAACACTAACGTCGTGGAGGTCGTCCAGAATAATTACTAACAGCAGCCATCACACAGCTGGATCTAGCTAACAGGACTCGGTGACTGGCTATATGCAAACACACACAGTAAAATGTCAAAACGATGCAGACCACTCACCGCAGCATTGCTACGTGTACTCAGACGGGGGTCGTATGTACTCACTTGCTCAGCCAATATCTGCCGGTTTTGGATCGCATTGTTCCGCATTAACAAGAAGGCATCTGTCAGACGCCTAGTGGCCATGACTGCCTTGCTTGATAATCTAAATTAAGAAGTGGACAAAGTGCGGATCGGGCGATGTTTTATTAAATTATGCCCGCTGCTAACACGGCGCTAGCTTTAGCTTTGTTTTCCTTGCGATGAATGGTGAGGAAAACTCGAGATGCAGCGCCTACAGTGGGCGGCAAACGGCCTGAATCATGTTGATTCGCTAAGCAGCTCTAATACTGAAGTAAAGAAAGCTAAACATGACCGAGAGTTTCTGGTGAAATGTCCGCTTTAGCGTCAGACTGGTAAGCGTTACTCCGCTTTAGGTAGCTACGGAAGTAGGAGAACGTAAACACCTGCGTAAACCGATTCTTCTTCCTCTACTCATTAACTGCGCTATGATCTGTAGCAAAACTGAGCTATCGCCACCTAATGTTGAAAACTGGTTGTAAAAATTCAGTGATTTTAATGTGCACAGACTACGTATTAGGTGACGTAACTACCTAGTAATAATATAGCGGCCTCGCCGAAGGACAAGATTTATCAGTTTAATGCTCGTTCAGGACATAACAAAGAAGGGAGAACCACACAGTAACAGTTTTCATTAAGCTAATTTATTAATCATAATATGACAAAAGGTAAACAAAATAAAGCTAAGCGCTAACCTATAAACTGCACGTAACTATAGGGATACTACAACACAAACTAATGTTACGGAAAACCTTTTGACCTTTCAACCAGCTCTACCGTGTCTATGGTGCATGACTTCTTATCTCCCTCTCTTTTTTGACTGGTTTCTGGACCTCACGCTCCTTTAATACTGCTACTGATGATCCTCAGTGTTACATACACAAAGAGGTAAATATTGAGTTCAAATCCAAAGTATGTTGTAAATTTTCGTTGAATTCAAAAAGAAGGCCGCAAGGCCATGGGCTGTCCTCACTTTCCACATTTTAGAAGTATCACGCAGCCTGACTGGTTGACTGCATGAGGACACCTGAGGAAAAGACAAATGTGATCTGTTTAATTTATCCTGTGGTGCCATGAATGCCTCTATAATTTTTTTCAGAAATGGCATCATTACATAGTTTGCCCAGCAGACTGACTCTGACTGTTTACAATAAACTCAGCATTGTCCGCAGCACATGTGACAGAGTAGCATCAGCTGATCACATGGTGGAGGCAAGAGGAAGCAAGGAGTGTTTTCACGTTGACTAACTCATCTGGAAAATTCATTGCTGAAATGTGGATAAATAATACTCCTATCATCTTAGCAATATCACCTTAACAAACTGTATGAATATATATTTGTACACTCACCAGCCACCTGTTCAATTGTTCTTTTTCACTGGGTGAAAACGTCTTGTTGATGTCAGAGGTCAGAGGTGAATGGCTCCTGGTGGTGTAACCATGAGGGGGATATTTTTTTGGCACACTTTGAGCATTATTTAAACACCGCAGCCTGCCTGAGGATTGTTGCTGACCGTGTCCATTCTGGCCACAGTGTACCCATCATCTGATGTCTGTTTCCAGCAGGATAACAAACCATGTCACAAAGCTCGGATCATCTCAAACTTGAAAATGAGTTCACTGTACTCAGATGGCCTCCACAGTAATCAGATCTCAATCCAATAGAGCACCTTTGGGATGTGGTGGAACTGGAGAGCCTCATCACGGATGTGCAGCCGACAAATCTGCAGCAACTGTGTGATGCTGTGTGGACCAAAATCTCTGAGGAACGTTTCCGGCTGAATCTGAATCTGCTTTAATTCTGTGCCATGAAGAATTAAAGCAGTTATGAAGGCAAAACAGGGCCCAACTTTTCCAAAATATCAGTATTGGTCAAGCTTTAGTTGTAGTTATCAACTTGTTAATATTTGTCTCTGGCATAATGTCTTGCAGTGTGAGTGGCATAAGGACAGGTCAGCTCATGTTTTACACCTGAAGTCGTGATTTAAGACATAAAGCAGAGTGTCCAGCATACTGACCACCCAGAAGTGGGACTAAAGTAAATAATGACACCTGAAAGCCTCTTCACAAATTCATGCTTATCATTTCACTGATCGACACCTGCTCAAGCGCTCTGCTGCATCCTGGACCTCATTCTAACTTCCAGTCTGAAAGCCGCAGTATTTGGATAATTGTGATGACCTGCTGTAAGGATCAAACAAGTGTGCGTGCGTTTGTCTGTGCGTGCACGCGCTAGGCGGTGCCACTATCTGTAATTATGTCGCCTAAAGCTCCTCCTCCGCCCGTTCTTAATCCCTTATATCCGCTAATACCGCGGCAGACATTCACCCACAAGTACCAGCTGCGTTAAAGGGCGTAACAGCGGCGTGTGCCGGAGAAGCTCTGAGAGATTGTACTCATTTTTCTTTCCTGCGTCCGAGGAGAGAGAGAGAGAGAGAGCGCGCAGGTGAGAAGCCTGTTAGGGTTCATGAGCAGTCCTCTGACCGAACACCTGTGCAGCACTTAGAGAGCTGAGAGGTGAAGAAGTTAGAGGGGGAGTGTGTGTGTGTGTGTGTGTGTGTGTGTGTGTGTGTGTGTGTGTGTGTGTGTGTGTGTGTGCGCGCGTGTGCGCGCG
>JAVDPK010001577.1:90626-139931 GCA_034780415.1 Cichlasoma orientale | reverse complement strand
CTCTTTCTAGTCCCTGTCAGTACTCTCGCTGCAGCATTTTGGATCAGCTGAAGGCTTTTCAGGGAGCTTTTAGGACAACCTGATAATAGTCAATTACAACTTGTTGTTTTGTCTTGTTTTTTTACTGTAAAATGCCCCACACATGCAATTCTTCAAAAAGCAATTTTTTTAAAAAGCAAGTCTGGTGTGTGTTTATGTAAGAAACAAACGCACAGCTACAATATTGGCAAAGAATAAAATAAATAGACAGTTTTAACATTTATTTTCACATTGCTACTGAGCAATAATGTACCAGTTATTACTGTATCTTTGTTCAAGAGGGTTGATCAGAAATTTCAGAAATCCGTCCGTCCATTTTCCTATCTGTGTATCCAATTCAGGGTCACCGGTCATCAGAAATCGATTGTATAAACATATGATTGGTGCATTTCTTTCATATGCAGTCTTATATGTTTGCAACATTATGATTCTATATTAATGTTTTTTTTTTCTTGTTTGACAGCGAACTGTCCAGAAAAATGCAAAGTATGTGTGCCTCGCCAATAAGGACTGTCCGGTGGACAAGAGGAGGAGAAACCGCTGCCAGTTCTGTCGTTTCCAGAAATGTCTTGCAGTGGGAATGGTCAAAGAAGGTAATGCAATGTGATACGCTTTTCAAGCTTGCAGTGACTAATGCATGACAGCTACAAACCGGGGTTAGTAATGACAGTTTTGCGAAACCAAAGCCAGGAAATACATAAACATATGTAACTCGAGCTTTTTACACTGACAGTTGCAGAAAAAGGGAAACTTCAGTTCATACAGCTTTTGTTTTTCGAATGCTGAAATGGTCACATGTTCCTCACCTCGTCCTCTTTTAGTTGTTCGCACGGACAGTCTCAAAGGTCGCAGAGGTCGCCTGCCTTCCAAACCCAAGATCCCGGTTGAGGCTTCATCCACAACCCCCAGTGTCAGCATCATAACTTCTCTTGTCAGGGCTCATTTAGACTCAAACCCAACCATCGGAAAGCTTGACTATTCCAAGGTAACTGCCAAGACTTACTGCTTACCCATATCTCCTTCATTTTAATTTACACTGGTGATTTTATGATGTCGAGTCAAAGCAACAGCATTAAACGGCTCACTGAAAATCTCCCTTCTTTTAGTATCAGGAGACAGTGGACAGCTCGAAAGAGAAGGAGGATGCTGGTGATATCCAGCAGTTCTATGATCTACTGACTGGTTCCTTGGATGTGATAAGGCAGTGGGCTCCAGCAATCCCGGGATTCACAGACTTCTGCAAAGAAGACCAGGAGCTGCTCCTTGAATCTGCCTTTGTTGAACTCTTCATCCTCCGCCTGGCATACAGGTTGGTTTTTTTGTCTTCTGCAGTTAAAAAAATGTATGGCTCGCTGATATTTCACTGCATTCATTCACATTTGTCAGTGATCACACTGAAATAATGGTTTAAACAAATGCAGGTCAGATCCAGAGAAGAACAAGCTGATCTTCTGCAATGGTGTGGTCCTCCACCGACTGCAGTGCGCTCGCAGTTTCGGTGACTGGATTGACTCAATCATGGATTTCTCCCAGAACCTCCACCGGATGAACTTAGATGTCTCCTTGTTTTCCTGCCTCGCAGCCCTCGTCATCATCACTGGTAAAGAACCTTTGTATGCTTTTAGTGAATTTCATTGCATTTGAAGGTTGTGGTCTTATTTAGGGTTTCTCATGAGAACATCTTTTGCCCCTAGATCGTCATGGCCTCAAAGAGCCCAAACGGGTTGAGGACTTTCAAAGTCATCTCATCACTTGCCTAAGGGAACACGTGAGCGGAAATGGATCGGAACTGAGCCGGACCCATCCCAACTATCTTTCTCGCCTGCTGGGCAAACTGCCCGAACTGAGGACTCTGTGTACGCAGGGCCTGCAGCGCATCTTCTACCTGAAACTGGAGGACCTGGTGCCTCCCCCGCCGATAGTGGAGAAAATCTTTATGGATACGCTGCCATTTTAAAGAAAACATTGCATTGCTTGTTAGAATGAACAAAAGAGGTCGAAAGCACCAAAAGTGAAGTTCTAACACTGAACTCGACTTCTAAACCTCCTTCCAGCGCACTGATGTGTGCTGACAAAATTAAAGAGACCATTATTTTTTTATTCTTAAGTACCTGTGTGAATACTATAAAAGATTGATATTTCACAACACAGTTTATATATATATTTTGTGTGCATTTGTAAATGTGACTTTTTGCAGTGCTATGTGTGAATATTGTCCTGCTATGCAGCCTATAACACATGGATATCATGGTAGATGCCATGCAGTGTTAAATACTCAGAAACACACTAATTTTTTTTTTTTTTTAAAGCATGTTTTCAGAATTGCTTGACGGTCCCACTCAGAGGCTGAGATTGCAGATTATTGAGAGGGAAAGACGGGCAGATGTGAAAAAGTCCCACTTTTCCACAGTGAAATATTTACTTACTACATCTTTCTATCACAAACTATAGTCGCAGTACTAAATGCGCTCATGTGGAAGGTCCAGGACCAAAGTTTACCAAAGTTTTTGTTTTTATTTTGATACCACTTACAAACCTTATTGCCTTAAACTAAAGAAAATCTTCTGCCATAGCGCTTCACCTGCCATTTTTCAGCACCTTACAAAGGCTGATGCAGGCGGCTCTCCTGTTAAACTGCACGTACCTGTGATAACATGTTTCCTGGGATTTTTCTTTTTTATATAAGAATGAAAATCGACTTACTGAGTGAAAATGCAAAGTGCCTTTTATAAAACCTCACTCCACGAACCACATTAAGTGAACTTTTATTCCAAACATCAGACATTGCGAGGCCCTTTTATCACAGACATGAGTCACTCTCAGAATTCAATTTGAACTGATTTGTGAAGCTTGCTAGTGTTAATACAGTACGGCAAAGAGTGTCCAGTACGTCACACTGTTAAACTGAGCTGTCGAGCTGTTTAAGATCTTTAAAACGAAATTGTCACGTTAACGAGGCCCTGGAAACGAAGCCATCCAGACCGAACAAGATCAAACATATTTTAGGGTCATCTTCTGTCGACAACCCTTTGTGTGATTTGTATAAATTAATGCCAGAAAATAATTAATCTAAATTCACAGGCGGATATCAGCTGTTTTCTTGTTTTAGGCTTCAGATACATGTTGTGGACCTCGATTCTGTGACGTGTCTTCCACATTTGTCGAAATTGTGAAGCTTGTTTTTTTTTTTTTTTTATATGTATGTTGGATTTATATTTTGATTTCAAAATGACCTAAAGAAAATTCTTAAGGAATCGCAGTGAACTGTGATGTCGTGATGAGCAGCTACGGGCACTTCAAACAGTGTTCAAACAGTATGAAAAGTACTTCTTCTGTATGTGTTTGTGTGCGTGCAAAATACTGCCAGGCCTTTTGTAAAATGGTGCAAAAAATATCAAAAGGCAGAGAATACTTGATATTAAAACATTTTGGAAACCACCTCAGATTGACTTTCTGTAAATGTTTAAATTCTTTATTTAGTTCTTTAAATGAAATAAGTTACTGTACAGATTACAGCTGCAACACCGTCTCTCTGAACACATCTTTATTTCCTCCTGCTTTCAAATGCCAGTTTCTCTTTTGATATTAAAAGCGTTATTCTTGCTTTCCCAGTTTTACACTTAATAATTAACATAATATGATTTGCAATTACATGCAAAATAATCTCTAAATATTTTAAAATGAATGACAATATAAGTTGTGTTTAATCCTTGGAAACAATCATTAAAAAAAATGGTTAAAAGATTTCAATTTAGTGGTTTACACATTCACCTAACCAGTGAAAGATCCCTGGTTTGATACCGGGAGGAGACACGGATCCGTTGAGGGTTGCGTCAGGAAGGGCATCTGATTTAAACAACTGCAAAATCAAATGTGGAGCTAGCCTCTGTGGTGACCTCTTGTAAATTAGGGAGCAGCCAAAAGTAGCTTTTATAAACAATAAATCTAAAAACAGCTCATGAATATACAGTTGCATATTTTGAAAAGGCTTAAAAATCAAAATAGCTAGGAAGTCTAGTGTTTAACAAATCTTAGTCACTGGTAAATAGTGCATTTGTTTGGAGTAGTTCAACTATTGGACAGAGTCTAAATAATACCTCCAAATGAGTTTGGCGAAGTCTCAGATGGACTATGATGAAAGTTGTTACATGCATTCATGCCCGTCTGGGGATGATTGCAGTTTCCTTCCTTTATTACTCAGCATATAACGTAACGTAAGATTAGCAGCGCCACAGTGTAGTGGTTTACACATTCACCTAACAAGAAAAAGCTCCTCAGTTTGATCCCTGGGAGGACACACAGATCCCTTGGGGGTTGTGCCAGGAAGGGTATCTGGTTTAAAAATCATCTGCCAGCTCTGATGACCCCTTGTGAATGAGGGCATAGCAAAAAGTGGCTTTTGCGCTAAACTGAGATGCCTGACATGGTCGATCTCTCAATCCCTTGGCCTACACTTGAAGTTTCCACCTTAAAATAGAAACCTAAAGTTATGCAGTAGGTGTGAAACCATAATCAGCAGGGTCCATTAAAGAGACACTTAAGGCAGAGGCTCTGAAACACAATAAGGTCAGAATGAGATTTGAAAAATGTAAGCAAAGTGTTTTCCTCCCACTAAAATGGAAATTTGAGTAAATAACAGCCTTATGACTCAATGTTCAGAACCTGGTCAAATCTGGTGCAATAGATATGCACCAATTTTTGTCATAGTAGTACAAGGTGGCCTCCTCGCTGACTGTGCCTGGTTGCCCAGTTGCATTTTTAGAGCCGCACAGCAGGGACCTCATGGCAACAGTCAATAAGTTAGCACGTTGCTGCTAGCATTAACTTCAAAGCATTACTGTGTCTAAATCCAGCCTCTCAGAGCTCAATATATAAAAAGTATGTCAGACTTTTTAGTGGATTCAGTTCACGTTTGGTTAGAATGCATAAGATCACCTGAGTTTTCCTTTAAGAATAAAATTGTCAGTCAGTCGGTGGATTCAGTGCGTAGACTTTATTTAAGACACTGCCTGCTGTGCTGCCACTTGTTACATATTAATGATGTGATGAAAAGTGACTAAACAAAGTCCTTTTCACCGAGTCTGTGTTGTTTTGTCATACATGGCGTTAATGTTGGCAGGGCCCGTGATCGGAGGAAGACGACACCGCGCCGCGCTCAGCCACAGCGGTCTGCAGCACCAACTGCATTCAGCCAGCCGACACCTGATCCTACTGTACACCACGTACCGGTCAGCTGGATTTTGGTGCTGGCAGACAGAGTGGAAAAAAAGTGACAAGAGAAGAAAAGAGGAGGGGGCAAGCTTGCATTGAAGCGTTCATTATGTTACAAAATGGCAAACGTGCTGCTCAAGTCAGATGTAATAAGAGCAGCAGACGATTTGTTTCATAAGGAGATCTCGGACGAATGCAGTGGCTCACAGAGTTCCTTCAGATGGCACGAAAAGCATCCGTTTTATCTGCCTCGATAATCTCTTTTGACTTTCAGTGTTTCTTTTCAGTTTGAGTGGTCACATATCCATGTCGAGTCAGGCATGTCGTCCCTTCAGATTGCCCTAACCCATATTGAAAATATATCCTCCTGCGAATATATCCCAGTGTTTCTTGACACCACCTTTTTCCAAAAGTGGAACGCTACCATCTGGAGCTGCTATTTGCTCCTTAACTTTTGACCCGACAGGCAAGACGGGGCCTTTGGCCTCAGCCTTACACCCCTCACACACCCTTGTCATGGTGATGTGTTATACAAGCATGCCAAACCCTGCCTTGTTCGCTTTGCTTCTGCACCTTCTGCTGTCATAGAGGACAGGCCTGAAAACATGTAACATTTGCAGTGTTTCTTAACACGTGACAAGTTTTATTGTCCAGAATTGTCTTCATGATAATTTCATCTTTAGTATATTAATTCAAGAACTTAAGCTTATTTTTGCACTTATTTGACATCTAGAGTTCTTTTTGCTAGTGGTGAAAAGAAACTAAATTTTGTAAAACAACTTTGTGTTTCATATTATTACTACCTAATGTTGCTTAATAAATAAATCTTAAATCAGGTATAGTCAGCTGTTTATCATATTTGCCATTTTAGCTCAGTGTAACTTTTGCTAATTCGCACTAAACTAGTTTCCAGTGAAGCTGATGGAGATGTTCTTAGATATGTTACATTTTTTACCTGATTAATTAAAGCTTTGGCCACCACCGTGACAGTTTTTTTAGGCCAGAAGAGACCATATTTGGATGAGAGAATCCTCACAGGTGTGTTATAGTTTCCTTGTCCAGGTAACATAAATTATGTCATCAGATGATGACATAATTTATGAGGCTACGTGTGGATGCTGCATGCCTGCTGTTTTTTGTGACTGCTTGGACCTGTCTGTGGAAACTTTACAATACAGTGCACCAAATATACGTGTGCCTTTCAGGTGGATTTCAAAGTATAACAGGAATGACAACTCATCCTTGGTGTCTGCAGCTGTCCCTGTCTGCAGCAGACTATAATCACTGCTTTGTTTATAAGCTAAGACTGAAAAAAAAAAAAACCATCAGAAATCCATATCCACTCATTGGCTGCTTCATTAGTTACACCTTGCTAGAACTGAGTTGGACCCCCTTTTCCCTTCATCTAAGATAGTTCATGGCACAGATTCAACAAAGTTCTCGAAACAAAGATTTTGGCCCATATTGACACGACAGCTTCACACGGTTGCTGCAGATTTATCAGCTGCACATTCATGGTGTGGATCTCCTGTTCCACCACATCCCAAAGGTGCTCTATTGGATTGAGATCTAGTGACTGTGGAGGCCATTTGAGTGCAGTGAATTCATTGTCATGTTCAAGAAACCAGTTTGAGATGATTTGTGCTTTGTGCCATGGTGCGTTATCCTATCCTATCCACTGTGGCCATAAAGGGCTGGACATGGTCAGTGCGCCAAGCAAATATCCCCCACACCATTACACCACAACCAGCCTGAACTGTTGATACAAGGCAGGATGGATCCATGCTTACACCCAAATTTGACACTAGGATTCAAATCCATCTGCTTCAAGGTTTGCTGAGTTGTGCATTCAGAGAGATGCTCGTCTGCATACTGTGGTTGTACCGCGTGCTTATTTGAGTTACTGTTGACTTCCTATCAGCTCAGAGCAGTCTAGCTAGTCTCCTCTGACCTCTGACATTAACAAGGCATTTTCACCCAGAGAACTGCCACTCACTGGATATTTTCTCCTTTTTGGACCATTCTCTGTGAACACTAGAGATGGCTGTTGCAGGAAAGTCCCAGTACATCAGCAGTTTCTGAAATATTCTGAACAGCCCGTCTGGTACCAACAGCCATATCATGTTCAGAGTCACTTAAATCACCTCACTTTCTCATTCTGATGCTAGTGGGTCATCTTAACCATGTCCACATGCCTAAATGCATTGAGCTGTTGCCATATGACTGGCTGATTAGAAGGTGGGGGTGTGTGGGGGGCTGGAGTGTATCAGAGCTACCATAGGCTGAGAGGCAGAGTATGCCGTGGACAGGTTGCCAGTCTGTGGCAGGGCCAACACAGAGAGACAACCATTCACATCCATTCCTATGGGCAATTTAGAATCATCAGTTAACCTAACCCCACTAACTGCATGTCTTTGGACTGTGGGAGGAAGCAGGAGAGAACCACGCTGGTACAGGGAGAACATGCAAACTCTACACAGAAAGGCCACGGCCAGATGGTGAATTCAAACCTGGGACCTTCTTCCATATTATTTGTCAGGCAATCCATTAAAAATGCTCCAAAATGCACCAAGATCGACTTACTTCTGGAGCCAGGCTCAAGTGGCCTTTCATGGAACTGCAGGAAGAAAAAGAAAAATGAATAAAAGGCAGTGAAGCCAAAAATAAACTGTGATTCTCTTTGTTTAGGATAATTATAAAATACAGCAGTTAAGTCACATGTAGCCTGACTTGGTTGCACTGCTGTCACCGAGATGTTTGCGTGTGTCTGCGTGTGAGACAGAGCAGCCGACTGCTAGAGATCGTTCCAGCGGGAGGAAAGCTAATACGTCTGTTTGTGGGGATGCTGCACCTGTCGTTTATTGATGGACTGAGCTGTAAATAACTTTCTGTTTAGTGCTCTATGGGGGCCTCTGCGCTTCCTCCGCCGCTCCTCTTTTATTCTATACCTGTTCATGAACACACTCCTACACACAGGTGCACGCGTCACTCTGCAGATTTCTGCACATTTTCATCCTCTTTATTTTCTAAAGGATCTCAGTGTGGCGCAAAATCTCTTAGTATGCCTCTGATAATGACAAAAATAGACATCCTAAGTGAAGACATACATACATGTATATTGTGAAACAGTATCAGGTTGTATGTGGGTGTGCTGTTGAGTGTGGAAAAGCCTCTCTGAGTGTATTTTTAGCAAGACCATTGTTGAGCCCATAGAGGCCTCTGTAATTGGATCTGGGCTCCCTCACTAAGAGTGTCCGGTGATAAATGAGTTGGCAGACGTCATTGCTCATGCCATCTCTGTGATAACTGTACACTCCACATCACCGTCTAAAGCTCTTAGTCGCAACCGGATTAAAATCGTAAATGATTGGTGAGCCGGCTGAATTATCATTCTGAAGCGTATGAAAAGAAGAGATGGTGGAAGCCTACCTGCTCTGTGTTTTTGTTGTTGTGTCCTTGGGTTTTAGCTTTGTTGGGTGGCAACTTAATAATGGTAATGATAAGGTAATTGATATACGTGTATAATAATCTTAAACTAATGTGCTTACTGTTTTTGCTATAACACAGAAGTTGGAAGAAACACCCTGTCCTGGTAAAGATTTAAGAAATGACCTTTTGCCTAATAGAATCATAAAAAAGCAGATTTTTTTGAAAAATCATTGTTTAAAAAAAGAGTTGCAAGGAGATAAAAAAGTGAATCCATCAGGACTAGTAGAAGCTCTCCTGAAGCTCTTCTTTTACTGCATTGTGCTGCCAAAAAAAAAAAAAAAAAAAGGACGGTGATGAAAAACATGCTGTATTTTTTGTTTGTTTGTTATTTCTTACAATAAGCAAATGAGAACACAGCAAACCTGCTGTACTCCCTGGTTGGAGAGAAAGATTGAATGAATGAATACAAGCGCAGGATTAACACAAAATTTAAAATAGGGATAGTTTAAAAACTTACTACTCTTAAATGAATTATGAATAAGATGCAAATATGCTAGAGAAGCACAGTTGGCAAACTGGTAAAATGTGTGTACGTGTGTGTGTGTGTGTGTCAAGGTCAGAGCAAACACACAGTGCAAACCTGAAAGCACACTCACGTAGACAGTTAGTTTAAGGTAGACCTGCATCAATCAGCATTTCGCCCTCTGATGGAAAACCAGTAGTCGTGTTTCGAGATTATTGATTTATTGGATTGTGTCGAGCACTTGTAGCATGTTAGTGGCTTCAGAAGTGATGAAGTATCACATGTGTCCTCAGAAACATGAAGAGCCGTTAAACATAAATAACATGCAGACTCTCAAGCAGTGTAACGATGGAGTCTGTAGATTCTTGACGTATGTGCGGTGTGTTTGTCACTGCCTGGTATGTGTCATCTTTTTTTGGCCTGAAAACTGCTGCTGGAGTATTTTCCTTTCCTAGTGTCTTGTTGTGTTCTGATCATTTCAAACAAACAACAAATTTCCCCGTCTCATGAGTATTTCAGTGAATTTGACAAGCTCTTTTAGCGTTTTAGTCACGCAGTGATTGAATATCACTTTTTAACTGAAAAGTTTAAAAATTTGGGAATCTTGTTTTTTTCCCCCTCCTCTCTGAGACTACAGCCAGACTGGAAATGGGGAAATACAACTACCGCCATCCAAAAACATTTAGGTGTTGAAGAAAAAATAAAGTCAAAAGTTGTAAAGTGGCATTAGATGACATTTGCAAACATGTGATAAGTTAGACAATGCAACATGAAAGCAAAAATAAAGCAACAAAATCCTTTTGAAGGAGAGGTGACATGACAAAGACATGATTCTCATAGTGATGAGAGCCCCTCAGCACTCACACAGTTACATAAGCAGTCTGAGTTAGTTGGCACCTCTGAGATCACAAGGTGCTGGCTGTAAAGGCGGCTGTCCGGAGTTGACTCTAAGGGCGAGCTCTCGATGCTTTTCATAACTGGACGGGCGGCATGGAAGGTAGTCTGCTTCTAGGACTCTGCTGTCTTAATGCGGATCTATTTTTAAATTAATATCAGCCACATTCAACAGATGGCTGAACATCTGAAATGCCAAACACGCGCATGCACACATGCAAACACACAAACTTGCTCTGAATACTCTGAGAGAAAAAGAAACATGACAAAGCATTTTACAGAGCTCTCAATGTAACACTGGTCTTGAACATTAAGCCAGCTTTTACCATTATTAAAAGCCTATTATCATTGTGATTCAAACTGGAAAAAAAAAACCTTTGGGGCATGCACGTCATGTGGCGTCAAAAATCTGCCAAATCAAATATGCGGAGGTACATGCTTTGGGAACGTCTTGTGAAATAGGGAGCAGCCAAAAGTACATTGTGGTTCACGTTGAAATTTGGATGAGCTGAATTACAACAAAATTTCACACAAGAATTTGTCGTATCCGAGAGGCGTAATGACTTTGATTTCTTTGATTTCATTTAGTGCCACCATCAGGTCCAAAGTTTAGCTTGTCCAATACTTTTGTGCAAAATTTAAATTTTTCTCACTGGAACATTTTTCTCTAAACTACACCCACACATATTCCCAAACTACCATAATCATTAAAAAGCAGGAATAATCAAATCTCTTGTGTTCTACAAAGCCATTCACTTGTTATTAAAATGATCCAAAAAAAACATTAAAAGGGTTACAATCTTAGAAAATGCTGTTCTGTAAATGAAGCTTTTATTTTATTTTATTAAAAAAAAAATAAAATAAAGATTTTTTAAAATATATATATACAGGGTTGTTGTGTTGAGCCAACTTTCAAAATAAGAGCCTTTGGAAGCAGCAGATTACGCCTTTTATTTTGAAGGCGGCTTGGTCGGACAGGACCTGGCAAGTTGTATTGGCGGGTTTACGGGCTACTTGCGCAGGTGAGCTCGTGTTTTTAGGTATAGAGACGTCATCGCGCAAAGAAAATAAAACTAAAAAAAAAAAAATGCGGATCTTATCTTCCAGTGCTGACATCAGCATTTGTGTCTGCACTTCCTGCTGGGAATGGCCGATCGCTTTAAGTGTAAGTAAGGCTCAGATTTAAATACGATTCACAAACTATTGTCACATGATTTGCGGCTGTCAGGGGTTAAAGTAGCAGAAAACAAAACGAAGTGTAGTTTGCTTTGGCCATCAAGCTTTTAATTTCCACAATCAGATAAGTTACACAGAATCCACGCTGTGGAGCTGAGCCGTACACTGGGTTATAAACAATGTTTTTCTTTTTTGTCAGATAAGTGAAAGAAGCAATAATGTTTTCGAAAAGGTGAAACTGCTGACAGAGTGGATTCATTTTTGTCTGAAGCGGATATAAAGACAAAAAAATACTTTTGTTTAGGCGCTCACGTTTGCACCTTTGTGGGAGGTTGTTTGAGTTCTGCTTCACCTGTTGTGTTGCAAAACCAAAGCGCTTGGCACACTGTTCCTCATTTGTAAGAGGAACACTTTGTCTTTTCAGGGGCTAGTTTTGAAAATGTAAATCCTTTTTGTTTCCTCTCAATTATGTTCCACTCCAATTATGTCCTCAGGGTTTGAGAAGAAATTGATCAGGCAGGTTTCTGAACGTTTACACTAAAAATGCAGCCTGTCTTTTTCCTCTTTTGAGTCCTTACTTAAAAATACTCTTCAGCCACTCGTGTAACACTCTGAGATAGTGCAGTTCCTTTTATATACCCAAGAGTTTTCAGGTCCCTGTTTTGGTGTTTTTTTTTTTTTTTTTTTTTTAAAGAGTTACTTCCTTATGTTCAGCAGTACTCGGTGCAATGCATATGTTGTTACACTTGCTGAGCATAATGCTCATTAGACTCTTCTCATAGCTGTGGTGCAGCCTCATCTGAAGAGTCACAAATGGGTTGCAGTCTAGGCTTAGTAAATGGGCTTTGAGGCTAGTTGTAAATAGTGAGACAGTATCTGATTTCTTGACTGTGAAACAGGAGGCCTGCATAACATGGAAAACTGACAGGAGAAATCTGGATGCAGCTTTACATGAGAGCTCCTCAATTGTTGGAAGAGAGAGTGTGCAGGCAATCTTAAGAGGGGTGAGTAAACCAATATGCACGATGCAGTATAAATCAATTAAGGATTTTATTAACTTTATACGCTTCCACACTTTCACATATCGGGTTTGGAGATCAGAAAAGAAAAGAAAAGAAGTGACCTTTACTGTCATAGCTCTCTCCTCTCCCGAATGTTGTATGTTGGCTATAAAAAGAAAAGTAAAACAAAAAACAAACAAGTCTGATGAAAGGAAACAGATATTGCTTCAGAAAAAGCTGCTTTCTTTAGGTACATGCTGTAAACGAAAGTGCATACACAATTGTGAAAAAGAAAGTTTCACAGGACTCTGCAGTACACATCATGATTCAGTAGCTTGTAAAACCACCTTTAGCATCCATAACTTGAAGTAATTATTTTCTGTATAAGTTTATCAGTGTCTCACATTGTAGTAATGGAATTTTGGCCCATCTTCTTTACTGTGTTATTTCAGTTAATTTCTGCACAGCTCTCTTACGATCTGGCCGCAGCAGTTCAATCACGCTCGGGTCTGGGCCGTTACAGCACCTCTATTCTCTCCTTTTTCAGCCATTCTGTTATAGATTTGCGGCTGTGTTTGGTATCACTGTCCTGTTGCATGAGTTTTGGCCAAGCTCAGACGGCCTCACATTTGACTCTAGAATACTTTAGTATACAGAGGAGTTCATGGTTGACTCAATGACTGCAGAGTGCCCAGGTCCTGTGGCTGCAAAAAAAAGCCCAACCCCACTGTGCTTGAGGGCTGTCTTGGGGTGTTGTTCTGGTATGCTGTGTTTGGTTTTGGTGCTGTACGTTATTGCCAGACATCTCCACTTTGGTCTCATCTGTTCCAAAAGTCACATGATTTATTCAGGTGCAACTTTGCAAACCTAAGCCAATGCATGGCAGCTCTGACCATGGAGTAAATTTGCGGGGATTTCTTGGGAAGATTGTTGTGGCATTGTGTTAGAACACACTGTTCTAGACCTGCAAACTGCCAAAACATCAGCTTTCATAGAGTTGGTCAGACTAGCTGATGATCAATTAATCCGGTGCATTTGATTAGCGGGACCTGGCTGTGACTTACCTTTTTAATTCCCATTGAAGCAGCACGTGTGTCTGTGTCTATGCAGCTTTGTTTTTCACAGAGCTGCATAGAGTCCTGTGAAACCTTTCTCTGCTTCACACGGGAAAAGATTGTATTTTTTACAAATTAACTGAAAGAAAAATTTGCATGGAGTTTACCTCTGAGTTCTTTTTAAGTACTTAAAGGACTGCAATGTGAAACTCAAGCTTAAAAAAATCATGTGTTAATGACTGTAGTTTGCACCTATTCTGAACAGGCTATACTTAAGATATGCATAAATGTGCACTGTACAGCTCAGTGTTAACCCCTCTGTGATATTTACTAGCTACACTTCCCAGAGCTGGTGAGATGGAGGAAGCGTACAATGAACTTTACCAGCAGTTTCTTCGCCTGAGGTCACTTTGTCTGAAACAGGCAGCTCTGCTGCATCAACTCACAACAGCCCTCCAGAAACAGCAAGGTCTGTGTATGCAAAAAAACCCTGTAATGCTCTTAAACAGCTTGTCAATCATGATGCTTTAAGTACTCAAACAACTATTTTTGTGCAGGTGCATCTGTTTCTAATGGAGAATTTAGTCATATGATGTCCGTTCCTGTTCAGTATACCCATGAAATCCCTGCATATCTCCTTGAAAAGCCTCAGATATTAACGTCCGGGACACAGATCCCTGCAGCACAGTGTGGCATTGATTGCCGTTCAAGAAATGCGAAGAGCTTCCCCGATCTGCTTGTTGATGATATGTCCAAGCTCTGTGTCGACATGCCCTCTCAAAGAAAGGAAGCTGTGGAGGCGCAGAATAAAGCCCCACTGCTATTACCATTGGACACGTTGGGGTGTTATGGAGCCTCTTCCAATGAATCCAAAAAGTCAAAGCAGAGGTATCCTGGCGGAGACAGAACTCTTCACACATTCAGGGTAAGGAACAAAGCTAAGGCTGTAGAGGTTCACACTGTCACTGTGCTTTACTCTTTTCTTCACATCTTCACACACATCTTCTCTGTCGTTTTGTTAGATGCCTGTGATGGACTGTTGCTCCCTGGATGATGACTTCCACAGTGGATCTGGCGCGGCGATGTTGTCGGACGTGGCTCTGCAGTCTCACATTTGTGAGTTTTGCCAGGCGGTTTTCCCTGGACAAACAACTACAAGAGGAGAGTTCTTACGACATCTCGACACTCACGTCACCTAGACTAAACAAACTTTCCTCTTGACACGTGACTAACAGTGTGGTCGTATGATATGCTGTGATGGCGCATACATAACCCGGTCTGATCCCAGCATTGAAATGAACCTACAGTTTAGCTGTATGTCTCTGAATGAACTGTTCTGTGTCTTTGGTCTAAAATGAAAGATAGAAATAGACTTTTGAGTGTTTGTTGCATGCATAAACTGTATAAGAGGCTTAATCATAAAATTCTGCAAACTGGCACATTGGAAGACCTTACCTAATTTAAATTTGACCGGTTGTCTACTTAAGATCGTCTTCTGGAGCACTTCTGGACAGTTTTCAGTGTGGCCGCTATTTCTCGATCTCAGTGGAAGTGCCATTCTGTCCACTGGCATGTGGGCTTCAGCCATGCATGCTGGATCCTCCTCCATTGTGTCCGAACAGGAAATTTTCAACGTGATTTTAATTTTCGGGAAGTGGGCAAAGTCTTAGGGAGGCAAATCTGGCAAGTGGTGAGCAAAGATTGCACTGCACTGTTTGCAGTGCACTCGAGCACACGATGGGATAGTAGAACTGTTGACAGTCTGACCTGATGGACAAATTGGCAGAGCACCAGCATGCATGACAAACTTTCTGCTTTTGGCTCTTACCTGACATGCGGCCTTCAGGAACTCTTGAACATAAAACTGCTCATTGGTAGCTGGAGACCCACCTAAGATAAAAATTCAGCTTAGTTTGAAACACAAATTGAAGGCTCTCTGTATACCTTTGAGGTCCCTTCTTAAATCGCCATATGCACAGTGTAAGTGGTCCTAATGGGACTTTCAGGGAGTGGTTTTCAAAAAGCAGCAGTGCTGGAAGCTGTCTGAACACACCCAAGAAAATGACCTTGAGGGGGAGATGCACCAAATTTATATCAGGTTTCTTTTTTGATTTTTATCAGCCAGAACCGACAGTGTTATGACGAAGCCACCGTGACATCATCCGCTCATCTGGATTCCAGTGTCGAAGCTTCAGTTGAGCATTTTGGCTGGCGTTATCATGGATCTCACTGAGAAACAGAGGACAGTGCACGCTAATGGTACCGACTTGTCGATCACAACGTAGCCACGGCCTAACACATACCCTACTTTATTGGCTATTTTACTCTAAACGGGGCCATAAATTACAAAGTTGACATCATGTTGTGAGGCAAGTGTTTACTGAGCTCTTAAATCAAATAAGAAGTCAAGTCAGACTTGGAATGAGCAGTTTGTTCGCTGTAAAATCCACAGATTTTATCCATCTCTGTTAATCGTGGATATTTTACACTTAAGCTGTCTGTGCTCTCCCCTGTGTTTTTCAATTGCATCAGAGTAGTTACTTTGTTTTTGACTCTTGTGCGTTACTGATGAAGGTAGGTATGGAAAGTGAAACCCCGTGTTGTGTGATCTTGAGTAACTGCTGGAAATAAAACGGGTCACTTTCCACATGGTGCCGTCCTCTTCTAATCTATAGCAAAGCAGCTGAAATGGGTTAATAATCATTTAACCAGTGAACATGAAACCATTATGTGATACTAATTTTCAATGCATGTGTTTTGGATTCAAATCTTAAACTTTATTTTCTCTTCTTCTTCTAAATATGACAATATTTAAACAATATTTTTAGGCCTGGACATGTAAATAATATCGGCTAGTTGATTTGTTTTATTGAAACCTTTCTTAATGTCTTTTGTAAATGCGAACACTGTTAACTTTGTGACACAGCCAAATAAACATGATATGCAGAAATGGCTCATCAGAACTATTCTACCAATCATCAAATCACAAAAAAAAAGCTTGAATGCTGATGATGTGAAGTCCCACTTTTATTATTTTTAACAGAATCTGATTTTTGTTTAATGATTTTAGTCAGATCAGCTGTCTGTTGCTAAGCCAAGTTACTGAAAAAAAAATCCAGTTCTAAGAATAGCCTAAAGATTTAACTCCCTAATTAGTGGTGCTGACAGCTGATTGATGAGGCGGCTACTTTCATCTGTTGCCACATTGACTGTCTCTCATAATTACACACGAACTTGGATGTAATTGCTCTTTTATAATAAAAGTTCTATACATTTCTTTTTACATAAAAAATCACCATTAACTTCTTTGGAAGTGGTCCAGTGGGTAAAGGGATGGTAATTTGATAACGAGACTTAAAGGTCTGTAGCTGTGCTTTGAATGTCAGCATGCTGACATGCTCAAAGTAATCCGAGCTATGTTCACCCTCTTGAGTGTGTTACCATGATAATATTTGCTATTTAGCTGTAAAGGCACAGTACAGCTGAGGCTGATGGGAATGTCATGAACATAAGTGCTGGATAAACAGATCATTTGATCTGGTGAAGGCACTTGATGAAAAGTCAGGGTCTCACACTTTTACAAATCATCCCCCGAGGAACATGAATGTCTTGGGATCAATTTCATAATTGTGTAGATATACACTCATTGGCCACTTCAGTAGGGACATCTGTTCGACAGCTGGTTAATGCAAATATCTGATTAGCCAATCACATGGCAGCAACTCAGTGCATTCAGGGAGGTAGACAATGTGATTTAAATGACTCAGAAACTGCTGATCTACTGGGATTTTCCCACGTGACCATTTCTAGGGTTTGCAGAGAATGGTTCGAAAAAGAGAAAATATCCAGTGAGCGGCAGTTCTCTGGGTACCTTGTTGATGTCAGAGGACAAAGAAGAATAGCCAAACTGCTTCAAGTTGATAGTAAGGCAACAGTATCTCAAATAATGACTAAATACAAGCAAGGTGTGCAGATGAGTATCTCACCGAATGCACATCAAACCCTGAAGCAGATTAGCTACAGCAGCAGAAGACCACACTCCACTGTTGTGGACCATGGCCTAGATGAATGTTGTTGCTGACCATGTCCATCCCTTTATGACCACAGCGTACCCATCTTCTGATGATTGCTTCCACGTCACAAAGCTCAAATCATTTCAAACTGGTTCCTTGCACATGACAACAATTTTTCTGTACTCAAATGGCTTCCACAGTCACCAGATCTCAATCTAACAGAGCAGTTTTGGGATGCGATGGAACTGGAGAGTCTCAGCGTGGATGTGCAGCCGACAAATCTGCAGCAACTGTGAGATGCTGTCACATTAATATGGTCACAATATGTGAGGAATTTTTCCAGCACCTTGTTGAATCTGTGCCATGAGGAATTAAGGCAGTTCTGAAGACAAATGGGAGTCCATACTGATACATAATCCGTTGGCATGTGAGTGTATTTCAGTCTAACACACTGTATGTAGAATTTTGTTGCAGTGACTGCAATCAAACTGAAAATAATTCAAAATATCGAAGCCGATCCCTCTGGGTGGTCTGATTGTTGTGTCTGTGTGGTCTCTGGTGTTTGAAAATCATCCCCGTGGATGAGCGCTGTTAACATCACTGGCCCAGGTGAGTCATGCCGGCATCGAGGCTGGATGCACAGCATCACTGTAGCTAACAAGACGACAGCAGAGGTGTTGTTGGCTGCGTGACGCAGCTCCTGCAGCCTCTTCTTCACATGAGGGCTGCCAAGAAACAACTGATTCTTTGTGGAAACAATGCAACATACTGTGGCTTTAATCAGTAAAATAACATTTATTGAGATCTAACAAAATAAATAATCTGTTTGCGACAATAAACTGAGGAGGTTACTAATGCTGAAGACACGGGCAGGTATAGCTGATGCACAGCAAGCTCCCTCGTGGACATACTCTGTGATTAGTTTACAAAATCATAACACTGTTACACATTTTAACACCTTAAGGGGGCCAAAACAGGCTGATTGAGATGCTGTTGTAAAAGTCAAGCTCCAGTAGATTTCTTTCTGCAAATTTCTGCACGTGTTTTTATTTTCCCAAAGCTTAGAAAGTAAAGCAAGATTAGCCACCCTAATATGGTATATGCCTCAGAGGACAAAAGAACTGACATATGGTTCACTTTGTTAATCTAAGACTACAAAAAATATCATCCCAAAGACAGACTGCCATAGTGTATGTTTCCAGTACATCTTAAAAAAAATCCAGTTAAAAAAATTCTTAAAATTATAAATCTTACAACTTAGCTTTGAATGTAGGTTTCTCAAAGGCTGTACAATTTAGTGCACAAGATTAAACTGTAGATGACAGAGAGGAGCAGCTGAGCTCAGAGCTGAATTCTTCTCCCTGCTGAAAGAACCTTGAGCGGGATGCCGTAACCAACCTTGAAAGCTGATTTCACAGTCTGCACTGTTCCACCCAGCTCAGAGACAGTGTTTTGTGTACACTTTCACATAATGAAAGAGGATGAAATGTAATATTATTATCATATCAGCCATTTGTGCAACAGAAAGATGTGAGCGAGGCTTTTTTGTGCTTGTTTTTTTTTTTTTTTTTTAAAAAGATCCGATGGGATGTAAGTCGATGCAGCAAAGGATAAAAGGTCTCTCATCCCCAAAGCCTGCATGCTCACGTGAATCCAGATCAAAACACATGTCAAAAAGGCTCTGTCTTAAAAATCTTCATGTCTTACTGTACCACCAGAACATCCACTTGTTTCCTGAGAGTGAGGAGCTTCAGGGGGTTAATCCTACTGCTTTTACGCTCTAACTTGCTGCAAGTGTTATTAAAAGTCTCTCTGCTAAACACACGCTTCCTCTACACAACTACAATGCGTTGCTCAGTGCGGAGGAACTGGAGAATTAGTTTCCAAACTTGCACTGCCCCCTGCTGTGTTGAGACCATTTTGTCTCAAGCAGGTGGCGCTTCCAACACACAGCAATGCTCACAACAAAGTAATTCAGTAAGTTATTCAGTTTTTTTTTTTAGCTTTTTTTTTCTTATATCAGTTCAAATCTGTTGGACATTTTGTGTTAAAAAATAAAACAAAAAGTCTCTCCGCCGCGTATTCACTGAATATAAAATCGAAAACATGTTGAACTTCTTTCACAACTTCAGGATTCAGAAGTCACTGCAGAGTTATAACATCAGTTGCTGGTAAGTTATCACATTTCCTGCACCCGTTTGAAGTCAACAAGAGTCTTCTCTCCATCAGATATCAGTGAAGTACACGTGGCCTGTTTAGAAGACTGACTGGAGCTCATTGGTAGGCCCACGTTCATGTTCCCTGTTAAACTCTGAGGGTTTCATTTCCCCCGGTGGTTGGAGTCATCTTTGGTGACACAAGGGCTACTGCTCCTGCACGCTGCTATCGAGCTCTGCCTTTCCACTTTAATGTCATGGTCTGTGGAGAGATGCAAATTTTAAGATGAGACCTGATACAAGAATTATCTTAAGAAAGGAAAGTACACCAGTGAGCCACAACGTTAATACCTCTGATGGGTGACGTGAATAACACGTCATCACAATCCAGGGTTCTGCTGGAAAAAATTTTGTGTCCTGGCGTTCATGTAGATGTCACTTTGACAAGCACCAACCAACTAAACATAGTTGTAGACCATGCACGCCCCCACCACGGTGTAAAAAGTGATCATGAAAGGCTAGAATAACAGGGGGAAAAAACTACAAGGTGCTGACCTGACATCTAAACTCCCTAAATTCCAATCAAATTGAGCAAAAAAACCATGAACAAGCCTGATTCATGGGGGAAACCCAGTGGACTCAAAAGATCTGCTGCCAAAGTCCTGGCTCTGGACTCCACAGGACAGTCCTGAAGGTCCTGTGTTCACACCATGATGGGTCAGAAATGTTTTAGCGGCACAAGGGGGACCTACACAGGTGGTTTTAACGCTGTGGCTGGTGGGTGTATATAAAAAGCACTGAGCATTAAAAACAACTCCAATGTGAAGCAGGTGGTTTTAGGGGAAGTGATCTGCTTGGCCTTAATTTTACTGATTGAATTAAAGGTTAATGAAAAGTCAACAGCACATCACTTTAACGAAGGACAGGCAGCCGTCATACAGACACGTATCAGTTAAGACTACAACTACGTAATCAAGATGCTGCTAGTGATTTAGGGCATTTGAATAGCGGTTTGGGGAATTCACCAGGAAATTCTCCCACATGGAGTGAAGTCATCACGGTTTGTATGACCGAGCAGCTCAATAACAAAATGTCTCCAGTGTTGCACAGAGAGAGAGTTTAATGATTTTTTTTTGGCTGGTAATAAGGCAGTGATGAAGTCAGCAAATCAAATGAGCAAGACAGAAAATAAATTTAAAAAAGGCCGATGTTCACTGTGTATCTGTAGAGCTCCAACAACATAAACACACTTGTAAAACGATTTGATTTATTTGCTCCTCAGTGTCTATGCGTGACTAAGTGCATCCTTGTAATAACACATGAATATCGTTATTTTTTAATACAAAAAATAAAAATCACATCATCAGTAAAATGGTGGCAAAAGTACATGTGGTTAGATTGCATCATCTTGATCTTTTTTTTTTTTTTTAATACAGTATGTGAGCCCATATCCTGACTAGATAACGTGACAGCAGAAGATAAGAAACCAGTGACGTCGAGAGGAAGTGAGAGAAAGTTCTGATTAATGAGCGAAGCCTAAGAAGGAAACTTGGATGAGCGAGCGATAGAGAGAGAGAGAGAGAGAGAGAGAAAACATGACAAAGTGAAGGAGATCTGTGCCAGAGATGAAACATATGTCATTTTTTTTTTTTTTTTGTTGTTTCCGCAGTCCTTTTGGTAGAGGGAGAAGATGTATAAAAAAGACCGTGCCATTTCCCTGCCCACAGGTTTTTATTTTTGTACACTGTCGCTTGGTGAGTCAATGCAACGCCCCTCCAATTACCTCCCACTCCCTCGCCCCCACGCCCCATCCATCCCGCCCTTCAGCCCACGCACCTAACACACTCTGACGTCAGTAGCTGCTGAGAAGAGGGGGGTCCGATTCTGCCGCCCACAGAGTACTTCCTATCTCCCCCCTCCCTCTCCCATCCCCTCCCCTCCCTCCCCGCCCCCTCATGTCTTTACTGGCTTCCTTCTCCTCGCCTCATCTCTTCGGCTGGCTATCACAGCCCAGAATGACTAACTTGCCCAGATCACTTGATTTTTTTCTTTTTTTGTTGACTTTTTTCTTTTTCTTCTTTTTCTGAGAGAAGCTGTGATGCTTCAGAAAAAAACACTAACACTAACAGGGTATTGAAGAAGTGCTATAACAGTGTAACAGCCCCCCCCCACTCTTTTCCTCTCTATATATCGCTCTCCACCTCCTTCTGTTTCCCCTTCTAACTTCTATCCTCTCTAATTTACAGTCTGCTGAAGTTCAGCTGCGCATGGTGGGAGGCAGCACCTCAGAGAGATTGTGACTCACTAGAGTTCAAACTGTAGAGCTATAAAATATTCATTGTTAGGAGAGGTTAGGGAGTCTCTGTCTGTCATTTTCAATTCAACCCCAACATCATCATCTTCTTTTTTAATTCTCTAACCACTCCACCCTTCACACAGAAGTTTGCCAGTTTGGGGTGCGTGCTTTTTTCTTGCTATAAACTTAGAAGAACAGATAGACAGCTCTCTCACCTTTATAATAAATATAAATGAACAAAAGCAAGCTAACTGCTGAAAGTAGCAGCAATCATTCAAAGACCGCGTCCAGCCTTTGAGCTCAGACTAGCTAACTGGCTGCTGCACCCATACCTTCCCATTCACCACACCAGAGTAGATTCATTTTAAAAAGGAAGAAAATAAATGAATGTGTTACTCAAAATGTCAAACTCTCCCTTTGAGCCATACACAACTGGGCAAATATCACGAAATATACTTTATTCTCTGTGCATTATCAAATACATAATACTTGTAGGTCATTACTTGAATTGTCACCTGTGGAGTGAGCGCCGTCTGAACTTAGGCTGATCTTTCCCGCCCGGTCATGTGACACCATCCGAGCCAGTCTCAGCCCTTCGTCCATAAGCGTTTGTTGTATGAGATGGCGACTCCAGCTGGCGGGGTTGGAGGTGTCGGTGTGAGGACGGGGGGATGGAGACTGGTTGCACTGGGAGCCCATGTCTACCAAGACAGACAGATCTGGGTTTTAATGCTGCCTTTAAACAGTTCTTATAGAAACAGGCAGGGAGGATGTCAAGGGATCAGTGCAAAAACCCAAAAAACATGTTTTATTACTTTTCTATTTTTTCTTTTTTTACCATGTGATACACTGTCCAGGCTTTCTGCAGATAAGCTGTCGTCATCTGCCCTCTGAGTCAAACTCTCGGATCCCTCCACTCCGAGGAGTGATGACACACTCTCAGGCACGACTCCCTAAGACACATCACACAAGCAACGCTGTCAGTCCGGTGCTGATGAACCACTTCACATGACTGCCAATGCACTGAAGACTCACCTCATGTCTTGCTCTCTTCTGGGGCAGAATGCTGCTCTCATCTGCATTCGTCCTGCAGTGGGGAAAAAAAAGTGGCGGTAACTGAGTGTGAAAGGCACACGGTTTCACCCCATTCACAGAAGAAGACACGGAGGTGAGGATTTAATTCTCAGAAAAGGCTAGTAAATGAACATCAGTCAACAGCATTTATTCAACTTAATCTGGAACATGCTTTTTATTTACTTTAATAAGTAAATAACATATGTAAGTTAAAGATGTCTTGTTGAATGAGCAGAAGGTGAGATTTTTTAGGTATTTTTCAATCATCTGATTATATAGCGTTTGTCAAATGCAAGTCAAATCTAATATATTATTATCATGAAAAATTGAAATTACAAAAGTACTTCTTTAGTTATGGTTTGTGCACACTGACTCATTCTGTTTGCCCACATGAGGATATATGTAGATGTTCTGTGGAGGTTAACAAATACACACAGTATTTGTGTACTCCTGTACTGGCTCAAAAGTTGGCTCATTAAACTAACAGCACAGAGGTCGAAGTTTAAGTCCCACTGAGATGTGAACCAGGTTCACTCTGAAAATGAATCCACTGGCAGGCCGGTGACTCATATAAACTACCTGTGGAACATGCTAAATACAAACTATGAAATTATTTCATTCACATTTATTTCACATGTGATGCTACTCTGCCTTCAGTCTGCATTAAGCATTGTGTTCACTTCTGTGAATGATCCGGACTTTCAAACTACACTTTTGAAAGTTTCTTTTTTTCCCCTTGTTTGATATAAAAGCTCCGTTAAGACACAGCAGATGCGAGGTGTGTTGCTCTTCTCTGCAGGCACTTTCTTACCTTGCATGCTTTAGCGTGGAGGTGTAGGCACATTTTCTCGCCACCTGCCGAGCCAGAGAAAAGAGCTCCACCCGTCTCAGCAAAAGGGCATTGTCGCGCATGCAGAACTGGGCTGCAGCTTCGTTGATGATCAACTGAGAAGGAAAAACACTGATTGAAGAAGGGATTGACGCTGTGATGGTGAAATTGAGACAACAAATGGCTCATCTTTGAAATGTTCTGTATATTAACATGTGATTAAAGCTGCACTGAAGCTCATAATCTTAACTTTGGTTTACCAGCATGTCAGTGTAGGTATGATGCACGATGTGATACATTAAAAATCTTCAGTCTTCTTGACTTAGATGCTTTTACCTCGTGATGTGTGAGCTGCTTGCCTTCCCTCCTCTTGGAGTCAAAGCGTCCATAAATGAGACTGTATTTCCGGATCTCCTCTTCCTTGTTCACGTCCTGGGACCCCATTCTGAAGATGTGTCCCACAGTCTTTGCCATCTTCTTGTTCATCCTCAGCAAAGTCTTCACCTCTGCAGGATCTGACCTGGGCAGGGTACTGAGGAGCCTCTCCACAGTCTCCACCACCGCCCTCGCTGTCTCCCCATCCAGCTGCCCTCCAGACCAGGCAGACAGAGCTGCTGGGGTAAAAGATGCAGAGGGGCTCGGAGACGTGGAAGGACCAGGAGGACATGTTGACAGAAGAGGTGGGCTGGATGGCTCCTCTTCTGTTCCAGGTGCAGAACCCAAAGTGCAGTTCCCATCATGCTCTGGGCTGAGCCAGTGTGGGTCCATAGGTGACAGTTTTTCCCTGTAGTGTGTGTCTGGTGGTTGTGGAGAGGCCTGGGAGCAGGGGCTTCTTGGACTCCCACTATGCATTGGTGTAAGACACACCCGATCCTCTCTCTCACAGGGGGATCCTGGCTGCCCGTTACTCACAGACTTTCTGGGCCCGCCAGCTGATCCACTTGTGCCAGTGCCATCAACTTTAAAGAGCGGGATGCCCCCAAGAGGAACATTAGCAACAGGCTGGCTGAAAAGGGCAGGGTTCGCCGCCCAGTCTCGGAGGGCCTTTTGCAGCCTACGCACATGCAGTGGCTTGGTGGCCATGCCAACTAGTGCCATGATCTCCAGGAACTCCTCCTCCGCTGCCTCACAGAGCTGCTGGACATCGTCGCCACCCTGCTGGATAAAGGTTTCATAGTAGGCCAGCAGGTTGGCCCTCTGGAGGACCCGATACAGCTGCAACTCACCAAGTGTGCGTGGCAGAGACATGGCACACAGCACTGGAAAGTTTAGGCAGGAGAAAGGAAACACATGAACCTGCAGATGGAAAAATCCTGTACAAGTTAATTATTTAGATAAAGACTTTGGCATCTGGACCACACCTACTATACACAATACAAATGACAAATATAATAAAATAATAAAACCAGATAAACAGTTAAAAGCAAGCTTATACATCATTTTAGGCAAAATAATCTGATCTATTCATCATATTTTTCATGCAAGACAAAACATGACTTAACCTTTGAATATATGTAAATAATTTTTCCCCTCCTTACCTTCTTCAGGTCAGGTATACAGATGTGTAGAGAGGAAACCAGCGTAATTACGCAAAGGCGTCTCTCCAGCCACCGATGTCACGGGTCGGTTCTCCCGGAGCGATACTGACGAAAGAAATAAAAACTAAATTCCCTCGATCACAGACAGAACCGCATTCAGACTGCACTAAAGTGGAAACACTCGGATTATTGGCTCCATTTCAAATAAAGCCATCGACTGGAGGTAACTGTTCACTATCCAGATGTTAAGATGAGTGCACCCAAAGACATCGCAGTTATTATCCCATTCGTTTCTCACCGTCTTACCTATTGCCGACAGCTTCCTCGGCGCAGATTGGCGTAGTAAATCCCCTTTGCGTATCTTACCTCGTCTGAAATCACTGGCAGAAATCCTCCTCCGGCGCACCGTATTGGTTGCTGGCTGCCTTTTTGCTGTCTGTGTGGGCTGGAGAATGACGGGGGCGGACTGCAGCACGCCATCTGACCGAAAAAGAGCCTTCCTCTCCCGGTAGAGAGGCGGCTTTCAAATTGGAGATGTGGGTGGTGGTGGTGGGGGCTTGAAATTAACCCTCTGCGTCTTCAAGATTAGTCCTTTATGCAGAAGCTTTAGGGGGTTCCCACAGCCTTACTATGTCAAAGACTCCCAAACAAGCAGCCAAACACACTGACACTGTACAGACTTCTGTAGATAACAATACACTGATGTGACAGATGTAGATTTTACTGAACAGCAATTCTGTTGTTTCCCCCCTATTTTATGTAGGAGGTGGCAGAGTAGGTGAAACAGTTTTTAAATGCTAGTATTGCATTTATTGAAAATGTAAAGACACAAATTAGCAAATGAAGACTATAAATTCACCAACACTATCTCTCTAAAGTTCTTGTTGGTAGCACAAAGCCCGTCTTCAGCCACTTTTCTTTTTTTTCCCTATTGCACAGTGATTGCCTGTGAGATATATATTGTGAGGCTATCCATTTGCAGTTTTAAGTGGCCTATACTGTAGGTACACCTACACCACACACTTTCTGCATCTAAGAAGCATTAAGGGCATTTATTCATATATTGTAGAAAGCAAACAAATTAGCCTTTTACTGTGACGATGACTTGGAGTATGAAAAATCATGGTCATCATGGTCATCATGGTCATTAAGCGTGGGCTCTCAAAGCAAATGTTAGTATTAAGGCAAACGTGGTACCTAGTGGCCTTGGAGTTTGAGTGAGAGGCTACTAGGAACAAAGTTAGGACTAAAAACATGTTAGTGTGGGTTTGCTGGGTTTATTAAAAAGCAGTTCTAAGGTTAGCCACTCATAGGCAGTTATTCCTAAAACATTAGATGGCAGCAGAGTCCCGCTGCTGCGTTTTAACCGCGTGGAAACCGCGAAGAAGGAGGTGGAGGAGGAAGAAGAAGCAGGAATAAAGTGAGGAAAAGGAGCAGCAGCAGCAGAAGAAGAAGTGGCTTAAAAAAACAACACGGGCACTTGGCTGTCTGTTAACAAACAAGCTCACACAGTTATCTGAGAGGTATATATGTGACATTTCATTTGTTTGAATGCAAAACGCAGAATTATTGGCCTTGTTTGCTGGACTTGGACGTCCCGGTGCTCAAACACGTCTCAGGCTCACAGGAAGGGGAAACAGGCGCTAATGTCAGCTAGTCCTGTTAGCAGCTAAGAGTTCACTGCTGTAAGGACTATTTGCTCGCTAAAAGCAGTAACAGTCGCCTGTTGTGTCTTTGTTTGTGACCTTATTTAGTCGACACGTTGCCAGGTTAACCATGCAGAGGCGAAGCTAATTTTAGCCCCCCCTCCCCGGTAGTGCCTGTCTGTCATCCTGCTTGGCTGCTTCCTCATGCTAACACCTCGTCTGCCCTGCTAACATTATCCGCCGTTTAAACGTCTGCTGCTTTGAGTGCAGTTAACACGTGAAGAGGCTGGCCGACTCTTTTACACTCTTTATTTGCTGTGAAAGGGTAAATGGTTGTTTATTAAAGGTCGGGTTATAGATGCGCTGCGTCCTTGTTTGGCTAACTGGATTAGCAAACAATGAAGCAGTGTATCTGGATGTAGTCTGTATGGTTTCACATCTGCATATATACGCGTTAGTTGTAGTTCCCCCCCATCCCCCTTTTAACTTGTTAAACAGTCACAATAAGTATTGGTGTCAAAACATTGATGTTAAAACGATTTCCTACCAAATAACAGTGGTAGTAGCATGCTTACAATTAGTTATTTGGTTTGTCCCCAAATAGTAAAAATGTGTTTACCACAGGGTTGCAACTATTTTTTTAACCTCTATGCAGCAGCACCTCTTGTTTTTCATTCAAGTTTAGTTTTCTGGGCGGTCTAGGACCATTTAAAGTTTTTCCTGCATTTTACATTTTTGGAAAATCACTTGGTGACAAAGTTAGAGAGGCAAGGTTGAGATGGTTTGGACATGTGCAGAGGAGTGATGGTGGATATATTGGACAAAGGATGAATGTGGAGCTGTCAGGCAGGAGGAAAGGAGGAGGTTTGTGGATGTTGTGAAGGAGGAGGGTTGGTGTGACAGAGGAGGATGTTATGGATAGTGTGAGATGGAGGCAGATAATCTGCTGTGGCAACTTGTAAAGGGAGCAGCAGAAAAATATTTCATTTAGTCAACTGCAATATAAAATCAAAAAGCCAAAAATAACAGGAATACACACTGACTTCTGTTAAGTAGGGTAACACAGGGTAATTGTGCTTATGTGCGTACTCACCCCTTCAAAGATCCTTTCTGAGGGAGAAAAACTCAGACAATGTGTTGTAATATTAATACCTGCTGATTGTAGGGTCTATACCTTACAATATAAAGCACCTTGAGGCAACGGTTTGTTGTGATTTGGCGCTATATAAATAAAATTGAATTGAAATTCAATTGATTGATTTGTATCTGTTGCTTTTCAGGTGCTCCAGTGCATCATGTAAGCTGTGCAAAAGCCTTTTGATACCTACAAGTGACTGCTGATGTGGTGGACCTGAGTCTGACCCTTGGGAACCCCTGGTCTCACTTTTTTATGAGAGCCTGGGGAAAATGTGGCCACAGATTATGGATTTAGGAACTCATCTTTCATGAGATTCTAACTTTACAGCGGTTCAGTCAAGTAGCTGTAAGGAACATGGAGAGAGAAGTGGCTAAGAAAGAGATGGATGTTACAGACACTGACGAGGAGATCCCTGATGGTGTTTCGGCCTCAGTGACCAATTCCAGTCAGTGTGAGGTTGAGGATGACTGCGAGCAGGAGGACAAAACAGCCTATCTCAAATCTCAGGAAATCCCAAACCCCGCCACTTTACAAGACTCTGGAGGTGGTGAAGCAGAGGCCAAAGATGATACAGAGGAGGTTTCAGATGGGTTTGAGCATGACAAGACAACAGATCATGAAAACTCGCAGGTTATAAACCAAGAAGAGGATGATTCTGCAAAGGAGCAGCACATGAATGGAGAGTCTGGTTGGAGGAACATGGGAAGTGGAAGGAGGTGCAAACTGAGGAGCAGTGGGTCAGTTTTAGAGCAGATTCAGAAAGGCAATGTTATGTCAAGTGGCAGTCGGCACAAGCAGACCCGCAGACGTAACCACCACCACCATCAGCAGAACCGGGGCCGGCGACGGACAGGAAATCAGCTCGTCTTAGCTTTCAGGGAGATGCTGTCAGAGTCTCTGAGCTTCTGGTGCGTCTCCTGCATCCACATGATGATTGAGATTATTGTCACTTTAACTCACAACTGTGGAGTCGGCGTGGAGACTGGAGTTGTAAAACTTTACAACCTCTGGCAGCAGCTCCTTGTGAAGATCACCGATGTTCCTGGAATGAAGGCAGATGCGATCCGGATTCTGAAATGGACAAAGTGCACAGGAGCTTGCCTGGTAGATAAAACTGTTAGGTCAGTAAACTGGGTAAAGACAGCTGCCTTATCTTGTTTCACACTTTTTTGTGCTTTGGTTATTCTCGGATCCCAGTGGGCAAAGGTGGTTTTGCTTCGTATTGGTGGAGATAAGGGGAAACACTATTGGACAGCTTTTCAGGAGTCACGCTTTTGGAAGAGGGTGGTGTCCTTGCTGGAGAGAGTCCGAAGCCTATTCAGGAGGGACGGTCACCTACCACCATCCACGCCGGAGTCACCTGGCAGAGCAGGAAGAGCTCAACCAGGCCAGGAGTTGGAGAGACTGCTGGCACTGGTTGAGGTACCAGAGGATGAGCTTGACCCCTTTACAGTCCTTGGTGTTGAGGTGCATGCCACTGACACTGAGCTGAAGAAGGCCTACAGACAGCTGGCTGTCCAGGTGTGAGACTCAGAAAAACTTGCATTTTTACTATTATATGGCTGCAATAATGACTAATTTTGATTCTTTACTCATGCAACCTTTTCCTCTGTCCATTCTCTTTCAGGTACATCCAGACAAGAATAAACACCCACGAGCTGGAGAGGCGTTCAAAGTGCTCAGAGCTGCCTGGGATATTGTCAGTAATCCAGAGACACGACGAGAGTATGAGTTGTAAGTGCACAGGAAAAAGAAAATACATAAAACTACAAAAGAAAGAAATTTAATTATTTATTGGCCTTTAAAAACATCTCATCAATTATTTTGATGCAATAATTGTTCTGATTTATTTTGGTCCTTATTAAACACCAGATTTGAGCTGCGCTTAAAACTTTGTTATACAAAAAAAAAAACCAAACCCCTCAGGTTGCTCCCACTGTTAAGCGGGTAAAAACAGTACATTTATTTAGTGAGTGACATTTCACCTGTTACCTCTGATCAACAACATTACTCATTCTCATGCAGGAAGCGCATGGCAGCGACTGAGCTCTCGAAGTCCATGAATGAGTTTCTCACTAAACTGCAGGATGACCTGAAGGAAGCCATGAACACAATGATGTGTACCAAGTGTGAAGGCAAACACAAGTATGTCTTTGCACACCCAGCATGACCATCATATAACCAGTGAAGTTAAAATAACAGAGGGCTATAAAACTGTAGCTTGTCTAGTACACTTTCAGCACAGGTGTATTTCCTTCATTTCCTGTGTGTGTGTGTGCAGGCGGTTCGAGATGGATCGTGAACCTGCTGAGGCCCGGTTCTGTGCTGAATGCAACCGTTGCCATAGCGCCGAGGAAGGGGACCTGTGGGCTGAGTCCAGCATGTTGGGCCTACGCATCACGTACTTTGCCTGTATGGATGGCAAGGTGTATGATATTACAGGTGAGCATCAGCTTTTTGTTACCTGTCCTGCTCATCAGTAAGAAACCGATAGTGCATCTCAGAGTTTGCGTTAGCCAGTGATCCCTCTTGAGTGCTTTTTGGTTGTACATTTTTCTCTCAGTCATGTGACCTGCTGTGATACTGTCTTGATTCAGAGTGGGCAGGTTGCCAAAGAATCGGCATTTCTCCCGATACACATCGTGTCCCGTATCACATCTCCTTTGGTTCAAAGAACAACAGCAATGCCACACGACACAGGTACGTCCCCGTGGGTGAACGTTTGGATACAATATTTAATATTTATAATATTAAGCAGTTTGATCCCTCTTTATCACAATTAGGCCTTCATTTTGGCACAAGTTTATTCCTGTTGTTTTTACACATCTGGAACATCTGCCCTAAACCAGTGGCAGACTTGAGTTTTCCTAGATATGCACAGCAGTGAAAATGCTAAACTTCTGGGCAGTAAAATAAAATAAATAAGGGCATAAGATATCTAGCTTTGCTAAAATTAAATTAATGTAAACATGTGTAATATTTGTATCATCTGCATTATGTAAATGTGTATTTCACTTGCATCTTGCTTCGTATGGCATAGAAGGAGCTCCCCCTTGTGTATTGTTGAGATAATAAAAGAAAAAAGAAAGCTGTACTATTTAGTTCAGTCAGTAAAAAAGCGTGCCCTCCCTGGATGAAGTTAATCATCTATCTTATCTTTCAGGACGCCGTCAGAGCACGCCACAGGTCCAACCAACCCGGCCGATTTGCAGGACTTCTTCAACCGAATCTTTAAGGGAGGACCTCCTAATGACATGGCTGCCAATGGAAGCTTCTTCCACTCAGGTTCGCCTCATCAGCCCCCTAGTGCTGGAGCGCCTCCTTTCTCCCCTCCCCAAAGTCAGACAGGTTTCTACATGCCGGGAGGTCACCGGCCTGACTCCAGCGAGACCTGGGCTGAAAGTGGCAAACCCCCCAGAAGGAGGAAGAAGGTCCGCAAACCCTTCCAGAGGTGAAGTTTGACGACTCGTTAGTGTATGAAAACAGCAACACAGGGATACGAAATAAAATGGCCATGTTTGTCTCTCACCTGCCTGTTGGCATGCCAAGATCTGAACTGGAAAAAGATTCAAGGGGGTCAGATCAGCCAGAGCGGAGAGAGACTGGATCACGAAGAGGAGCCTGTGGACTGAATACAAGTATTGAAGTAGGGCTGATGGAGGTGGCAGTGATGGTGCTTTACCTCTTAATTCACCTTTTTTTTTTTTTCTCCATTTTGGTCTTAAAGACGACTGTAGCCTTGGCATTGAAGTCCTTATCAGGATGCCGTAATGAAACCTTTTCTTTTTATCATTTCCTGCCAAATCCTTCACTGCATGTTTTCACCTGCATTTTAACACTTCATTTCTCTCACTTTTGTTGATGATGTTTTATATAAGGTTAGCTTAAGAAATCGGCTCCAGGCAGAGTGACAGTTGAGGAGAAGGTTAAAGTCAGCGGGACTGTGGTTTGTGCATCACTATGATCAAGAAATGAAGATACTGATCTGGGCAGCTTCACACTGTTTAGTGTTACTGTTATTAGAGGCTTGTGGATCTACTACTGAAGCTGCACCTCGCCCACCATATTTCAAGAAGGAATCCAACCCAACACATCTGAGCTAAATTATTTAGAATAACTCTGCACAGCAGCAAATTTTGAAACTTTATTTAGTGTGAAGTCATACTGTTTTTTTATGAAAAGGCCCAAACACGAGTTGTTTTTCAGAGGCCAGGGCGTGGTTGTGCATGTGATATGTAAACAAAGATTACAGAGAGGCAACTCACCTTTTAAGAAGTTTATGTTTTGCACTGGGCTGCAGTGGTAGCATTGTAATGTGCAGATACTGCAGGATGTCTAGAAATGCAGCACAGCCACATACGTTGTCAGAGTAAGATAAGCTAGAATTGGCGCTGAGATTGTTTCTCTTACCAGAGAATCACACCGTGGATTTAGACCACTTGCTAAAAACTTTTTAAAAAGCTGCTTGATTCTTAAATTAAATGGTTCTACTTTGTGTCCAGTATGTAAACCTACAGCGTTGTTTTCCTTCTGTACTGTTGGACCTTATTTTGGCTTTGACAGATGTAACACTAGACAGCAGTTTATAAAATATCTCGCCACTGCAACTGTGGTTCAAGCAGCTGCTGAAAAATCTTTCATTCTGGACCTACTTGTTCGGTGGCAATTTTTGAGCCGGTTATGCTTCTTCATAGCATCATTCAGCCATGACTGTGACTGCCGCCCAGGTCAGGACATGTCAGATCTGATTCGATTCCAAAGCGATCGTCCTTATGTTTGCTTGTTTTAGAAGTGCGGCATCATCTCAGTGGCTCCTGACAGGTTTTGCAGTCATGTGTTACATATTCATGTTCTCTTCTGTTTAACTCAGAAAAGGTTCCGATTTCGGGGTCACAGGTTCACACAAAATCTAACCAGACTCTAAACAACTGATGTCCTTTTAATGTCCCCAGTATTACTATGTGTAACCACATGAAGGGGGTCAGGAAGTCCCAGTTGGTTGCATTTTGTCGTTTGGTTTGTTGTTGACATGTTTATTGCTCAGAAATTACACTTTAATTTTTGTCAAAGCTTAATGAAAGACAACAGAGTTGTTATTGTTTACACCTGACATGAAGATTGTGTAGTGATATGGCAATTGTATGCTATGAGGAACCTGATAAAAACATTTTTTTTTTACATTAACAGTTGATCACTATGAATACGTCCATTGTTTATTTTTTTTCCTTGTGTTAATTTGCACACCCACCACTGTAATAACATGAGAGGGATTCTGAACAGTCATCAGTGGTTTCACCCAGCCAGAAAGGCTCCAGCTGCAGCTGAGTAGGAGGTGTAGCTCACTAAGCTAACAGCTCATTTACAAATCAAGAGGTTTTTTTTCTTTTTGGTGGAATCTGAAAGTTAAATGAGTGACAAACATCATTTGATTGCACAACCGTTAAACTCTTGAAAGTATGTGAATTATTTTTTGTAATGTAAACCGTGTGTTTGCCTGGAAGTTTGAAAGAAGCCTTTGTTGCAAATATAATTTGAGCTCAAGCAGGAAATTTGCCATGTTTCCTTCAAGTGTCAAATAGTTTTTCTGTTATATGTATTTGACCAGTTTCCTGGACATGGAGTGAGTAAATGAACTAAAGTGACCCGTTCTTTTACAAGGACCCAGTTCAAAATATAAAACTAGTCCTGGTTCAAGTTCTATTTAAAATGAGAACATAAACGCTGTTTCCAGCCAAATTAGTATTTTGAACTGAGCAGGGTTAAATCATCTCTGCTTACGGCAGTGGGATAGGCTCCAGCGATCCCGACTTGGATAAGTGGAAGAAGATGGATGGATGAACAAAATTACTTGACTATATTTCTTTAACAGTAGTAACTCCAGATTTGTAGTTTTTCTTTTTTGCATATTCATTTTCCCATTTATTTTTTTATGCTTCCAGTTCACATAAACACTGTCAAAGATCTGCTTCAGTCCCTGTTCAGGAAACTGGACACAGCTGTGACTGCTTCATCCTTTAGGATGTGCCGTGATGTATGTTAAAAGGTAGCAGTTCAAAATCCAAGAAGTCAAAGACAGAGCCAATGGAGTCATTTTTTTTTTCTTGCTTCATGTTTTAAACAGAATATGCAGAATTATTGCAAAAAATATCAGACAATCATCAGGGTTTTTTGTAGGGAATTAGGAGGCGAGTTCCCTGGCTGGTTTTAAAATCTCACTGTTGGGTTTCTTTTCCCCGCCGCTTTCTCTGGTTTCCAAAATAAAAATGATTTCCTATATGCACAATGTTTGTTCTGTTTCCTGCTTACAGTACTTCAATGACATCTCGGTTATAATGCATATCAAAGTTATATCATTTTAAACAAAGTGAGGTTACACAGGTGTGCATTGGAGGCATATTGATAAGAATCTGCTGCAGCCCTCAGAGCAGACTATTAGCTGGAACAGGTCTTTCAGACTGGCTTAATATTTAATTTGACTATAAACCCACACTGGAAATGAATCTCTGTGGGTTTTACCTCATATGGCCTTCCCCACGCTGACCTTCGACTAACTGTGCTATGGCTACGAAAAGAGTATCACTCTGCTCCTTACAAGGAATTGTTTCAGAGATAACTGAATACCCTATTTCAGTCTGATTAACTCATTTACAGCCCATTAGACCTGAAAAGGAGAGGAAAAAAAATTATATCCCAGTCATAACTGCATCTTTAAAGCAAAGACAGCCTCGTGGCTCAGTCTGAAGCGGCCTTGTGATGCAACATCACCTTTCCTGGAGTGTTCCTCAGCTGCCCAGCAGTGAGCACTCAAGCTCCATGCAACTAAAATAAACACTCTAAATGTAACACTTAATAAACACAGGTCTGAGCTAAATCATATTCACAATTATTGTTTAGTTTGTTGCATCAGCAAGGAGGATGGCAACAGATGCATGAAAACTGTGATGACTTGTTTACTATCGTCTGCTGTCTAATGCACTCAGTGCACGTGAGCGAGGGAAGGAGGTCTTTTTTGTCTTTATTTATTCCTGTGTGTGTGCAGACGCCCCATTCCAGAATGACATCAGTATTACCTTTGTGCTTTTTGACCTAAAAAAACAAATACATGACCCTTTTGATAAACTGACAATTAACCTTAGGAGAGATACCGGCTTCTGTTTTATGAATCATTCGGGTAAATCAAAATCATATTTTTGTGCTTTCTCTCCTTTTATAACCTGATTGTTGATTGTCCTGTAAGGATCACATCACGCTTGTTTGTTTCACACCTGTGCTCACTTCCAGCCTCATCTCCCATAGCTTTACCGGATTTATTTTACGCTGGCCTCCCTCAGTTCATTCACTGTCAAACAGGCTGTTTTAGCCCCTCTCCCTTTAAGCTAAATTTCCTCCTGATTGGCTGCCTCTCATAAACAGAAGGTTTGAACAGCAGGTGTATTCAGCGCTGCAGCTGTGTGCCTGATATGACCACATTAAAATGGTCCCTTGATGACATCATAAAGGTGGTAGAAAAGCTGCCTGAAACTGAACATTTGGAGCTTTTGGCTCCAAGCTTTGTTTTGTGTTACAAAGCGGGCCCGGTCTAAGCTCCAGCTTTGACTTACCATCAAATATTTGCAAATAATATTTGGCTCAGACCTGACCATTTTGACCACTTTGTGATACATATACACAACTGCATAAACATCTGGTTAAAAAATAAGACAGTATCATTTATGAGTAAAATATTTAAACTTCTACTACCTTCTTTTTCTCCTGCCTGAAACCAAAAACACAATCATATGATGCAACAATAAACGCTTCAGAGTGTGCCAACTAAATCTGCTCTTCTTTCATCTACAGCTTGCCTTTCAGAGCTGCGATGATGCCGCTGAGCTTAGAATAGTCTCGATAAGCCACCAGGCCACCACGGTTAGCCCAGCGGTCTGCTCCTTTGCACTCAGTGTCAGCCTGGTGATAGGTCAGTTCTGCTGCGTGATCCTGCACTCCACTGGTCGACTGTAGAGTCTTATTCAAGTCCACCACCCCTCCACCGAGCGCTCGGAGCAGAGCGTGAGGAGCGCAGGAGTCCCATTTAAAGGTGCTTCCCTCAGAGAGGATGTAAACATCAGCCAGGCCCTGAATGACACACAGGATCTTGTAGCCGGCTCCAGAGGCGTACATCAGCTTGTCAGGGCTGCAGAGCGAGATCAGGGCATCTTTTACCACCTGCTTCTCACTTGAGCTCAGCACCACGGACAGCCCTCGATCCTCTCCATCTTTCGGCCGGGACACCGAGCAGACGTTGACGCTGCCGCAGGACACGCCCCAGAAATGCCTTCCCCTCCAGCTGAGGAGAATCAGGGGGGAAAGTGAGAATATTTTACTCCAGGGTTTAGAAGCTTCATCATGAAGTCACACCATCATCTAAAAACAGTCTGTTTGCTTTGACGTGTAGGGTATCTGGTCTGGACTCATCATTCAGTTAATGTTTAGGTTAAATCTCAACCAAAAAAAAAAAAAAAAAGAGAGCCAGAAGCAGAAAATGAAGGCACATACAGTACACACATTTTTGTAATGCAGGTCAGAAGTTGTCAGATTAACATGCAGCAGGTGAAATTAATATAAAAGGTGTAGTTTGTTTATTTGGTCATAAAATATTCTGCTGAAGAAAGAAAAAGGTAAATGTATAGAAAACAACCTTCATAAAGAGAGACGGAAATGTAGGGAAACTATTTGCCTTTCTGCCCCAAATAGGCTCAATGAAGTGGGCTTATGTGGGATAAGTTAAATGTTGGACAAAAAACAAAACAAAACTGTGCAAGTTACAGGATTGGCATTTCCTGTGTAAACAATAAATGTACAAGGAACCTAAAGTTTGTTCCCACGATCTTGTGAACTCACGTATTTCCCTTTTCTATGATCACTGTAACTGGATTCGATTTTCTCTGAATCTGCATCAGGTGCAACTTTGTGATGACTCCGCTTTTCCTGCAGGTCGCAGGCAGTTACAGGTTAATGTGCACTTGACCCATGATGACGTCCTTCCCAGACTTCTTCACAGCCACGAGATAAAATCCAGACTTCAAGTTAATGCTATAATTAGATACAAAACTCTATATTTATGCTGGCTTTTGAAATAGACTGGATAGTGGAGTCCGAAGTTATCAGCTAATGTTAGCAAGCTGCAGCCATGAACTGTAAGGGCAAAGATACCTGCTGATTAGTTAAAAAAGTAACAGACGAATAAAATACCAGAATTTCTTGTTGTCTAACAGTCACCAGCAGAACAAACATGTTCAACTTTAAGTTTTGATAAAATTTCATGGGGTGCGCTTCAACACGATTTATCATGTCGCTGTGCATTGATTGAATGCTGTAGGCCGGAACTGGGAAAAGACACTTTTTATTGTCTTTAACACTCAGTTAAACTTCAGCATTTTGCATGTTATAACTTTGCTCTTCTCCACAGCTCGCTGACGGACCAACAACACAAACACGAGCAGCCCACAGACCAGCTGTACCACATATTTTTGACACTGTCTCAACCTCTGCGGGTAGACGGGTAGTCCAAAGCTGCCCATGTTACCACCCTGAACCATATATGGAAGTCTACAGAAACTGACTTGCTTTGGGAGCAAGCCTCAAGTGCCCACTGAAGGAACTGCAGTTTTTGGTTCTTGTGTGTTTGCTTCTCAGTTCCAGAGGTTGCTGCTTAGACATGATTAAGGAAGTCCAGCAAAATGTCAGCAAGTTATGATACGACACTGCTTAAAAAAAGTGTCTACTAAAGTTGTGTGCAAATGCAGTGACTGAGTCCTGCCAAACTGGAGGCAGAAGAAGAAACATTTTTTTAAGATTCAAGATTCAAGATTCAAAGCTTTTATTGTCAAATGCACAGTGCAGAAACATTGTTTCCCTGTACAATGAAATTCTTACTTTGCTGCCCACACCGGATGTTACAATACAAAAATAGAAAGATAAATAAAAATCGATTACTCACCCTCCACCTGCTGGATCTTTGTGGTGAAAGGGCTGATTGATGACGCCCATGACGGGCTCGCCTGTGCTCCTGAGGTAAACCCCGATGAGAACCAATGCACAGTGCAGACCTGAAGGAGACAAGCGGCCCTCCTCCAGCACCTCCTCTCGACCCTCTATGTACTGGCTTGTGGCATCTTGATTAAAAATGGGAGGGGAAAAAAAAAAGAGCACAATAAAGACAAACTGAGCTCTGACGTTAATGTTGAGCTCTGGTGAATGGGACTGAGGTAAATAGCGAGCGCTTCACCAATGGGATCGATCCAGATGGCGAGCTCGGAGGGGCTGAGGGGGATCGTCAGGCCGTCTGTGTTCGCTTCGACGGTCGCCGGGTCGTGGTGGATGGCTCGAGCCAGCAGAGAGGCTGCTGCGCGGTCACCGTCTAGAACGCTGGCGAGCAATGCTGCCGTCTCCTCCTCTGTGCGGCAGACCGTGACTGTCACACTCTCTCCTGGTAGCACACAGCCAGTGAGATTTTACAACAAACCACTTTAAATGTTCCTACTGTGCAAGTTGCAGCCAGGGTAAATATTTGGACAGTGACCGATTAATGTGTTTACTTTATGTTCTAACAGATTAAAGTGCAGATCATCTGCGAGGCGTATTTTTTTTAGCTCCTCCAGATTTTATATGGACTGATTATCATTATTATTTTTATTATAATAATAATACAACACTTCACAATGATGGATGGTTATATTTATTAACCAGTGACAGTAATTTGTATTCCACTTTTTGAGGCTTTGAGCGTTCAGCTGCACCTAAACTGCTTAAAATGCCTTAAAGTCAGTATGATCCACACACAGCTGAGACAAAGGCACAGCTGGGGTTCTACGCAGTGCCACCACTGAGGCTCAGTAAAGCTCCTCAGTGACTGTTCAGCCTGTATTTGTTATGGGAAGCTTCAAGGTGTTAATGTCAGTAACAGTATGGTATTAGGTCAGGTGGTCCAGAGAAAGTCTGTTAGGCTGCTTTTTCAAAATCCTGCAGACATCAGTGGTTCCAACTTTGCAAATTTTAAGGTGCCCAGCCCAATTTTAAGATACTGTATTTAATGTAGGGTACAGGTTCTAGATCTGGCACCAGCACTGGGGTCAGTGGAAAAGAGGCATTAATGAAACCACTCTGATTTGATCACATCTGGCCAAATTAGCCTACAAAGGTGCCCTAGAGGAAAAACTGCTGTTCTTGGGGCCCGTTGGGCCCAACATGTAGTGTGTTATGTGCAATATTAAGCAATTACCAAGCCCGTTTTCAAACTTGTTAGATTCCTCGCCGTGAATGAAGTCAGCCATTTCAGGGAACTGTACACACACACAAAAAAAAAGACAACACAATTACAATACAACATGCAGCAACATGCAACTCCAGCTGGCTTCAAAGACTTCTCCTTACCTGTGCGCCGACATCATGCCGGATCATCTCCTGAATCACCACATCGGCAAGTGTCTTAAAGTCCTGGACGAACTTTTTGTTCTTGTCATCTCCGGTCTTTTCTTGTACAAGGAGCTGAAAGAGGGGAGCCTCCTGCCTGCAGACTCGGGCCACATTAGCAGCCTTCTCAGCCACCTTGAGCAGCAGCCTCAGCAGATCAGCCATGCCTAAATAGAGAGAAGAGAAGAGCAAGTTCAGTCAAACCAACCAAAAGACGGAAACTGTGTGTGTGTATGTGTGTGTGTGTGGGAGAGAAAAAGCGATGAGGGAGGTCACAGCTTGCACACACTGGGCTAATTATAACCTCAAAATGAAAACAGGGCACTTCTGAAAGAAGTGAGTGTGTGTGTGAGAGAGATGTGACTTCAGGTCTGAGCAGTAAGTTGCAGAGCTAATAAAGCCAATGCACAAGTTAAGAGTTAGAAAGTATGCAACACTTAAAATAACGGTACATGATCTAACAGTCACACAGCCTTAGGGGGAAATACCAAAAAGCACAATTAGGTCTGCATTAGTCACTACTCAGTGCCAGCAACACAGCTTTGAGTGCTCTAAGTAACCTTAACAAAGCATTACAGCCGCCTTTCTAGAGACGGAAAAATAAGCATCCATTTAATAACCTCAATGAGACTGCTGCTGAAAAGGTTACCTGAGGTTTAGCTGGGTATTTGCGAGCAAAGGAATTTAAATGGACGAGAAGAAAAACTACAGTGAAATAAATGGAAGCTTACCAAAAGCCCAGGTTAAACTGCCTATTTTCTTCTCGTCTGTCCCTCTCGATAGCTGTATTTTACCGGCAGAGCTTCAGTCACCAAACGAGGATAATACCAGAAGCCGGGAGGCAAAGTGAGCAAAGAGGGCGTGGATTTTCCGTGAAATAACAGTTTTTAAGCTGCTAATTAACCCCGGGACCTGCCTGCTCTGGTTCTTTACGTCAGTGCGAGTTTCCTATCGAAGGAAGGGCGGACGGCGCCCTGACATCTAGGCCGACAAATACAAGGTTCAGACAGGCGCGCAGCTTCGCGAAGCACGGCGAGGAGGTTCTTCAAGGAGCGGACAACAGGAACCAGAGCGCGGTGCGTTCAAGTGCGAATGTAATATTCAAGATTAGCCTGTTACGCGAATTAATTGTTGAAAAATTTTAATTGCCAAAAGGAAACATAATATAGTTATGCCGAAAATGTGGTATTCCAAATTGTAAATCAGAGCCCAACAAGAAAGTTAATCTAAGAACACGATTAATATTTAAAAAATAAGCCTTATAAAAGCGAAACTATACCAGGCTACATAAAGCACACAATGCGCGTCGCAGATCAGATTTTTTTCTTTTAAGAGTAGAGTAGTTTTTTTCTATTTGCGACCATTCATTATAGGACACCTGATGTTTGCAGCACTGAGGAAAAGTCTTGAGCCAGCTATATATTTCTTTATATTTCGCTAGGAAAACAACAACTGGGTGCAGCGACTTGCTGCAATATGTGCAGACATGCATAAAGCTAAAACAAGTAAACAATAAAAGCAAATAAATAAATACCGCGACCAGCTACAAGTCAGCTGTTACACAGATTTCATATTCCATATCATATTTCATTGTAATAAAGCAGCCCTTTCCTGGATTAATCCTACGCGCCATCTGAGCAGTCAGTAGTCATCCAGAGGATTTCCAAGATTCCACCCAGTTACAGTCAGTGTCTGACTATTTTTAATATTTTGCCCTGATTCTTCCGCATGCGCTAAACCAAACACATATCAGAACTATGAAACTGCACCTGTGATGTTAGCAGGTTGCGCCCTCCCTCATCAGGTATTTTTGTTTGTGACCTCCCAATTTGCACTGCTTTTGGTAGACTCTTGGTCATTATTGAAATTAACTGGCTGAGTCTGTGTTCATAAATTTGCATATCGTTATAGATCACCCGATGAACCTCCCACTCCCATCTGCACATTTTTTCAGATTGCTGCTGCACACCAATTTACCATGTTTGGACCTTTTTATCTAAAAAAGTAAAAAGTAAAGGGAACCAGTATCCATTTCTAACATACAGTACCAGTCAAAAGTTTGGACACACTTACCAAACTTTTGACTGGTACTGTATCTTGATTTTGTATGTGTAGCAGAAAGTAATTTAATGTTCTCATATCAACCTAACCATCTTGTGACCCCACAGAAGTATTCTGTGACTTCTTTGAGGGCAGAATGATGATTACAGTTTACATGTAACTAATGATTTGGCATACTCTGCTGAAGAAAAAGTGTATGATACATAACAGGTAGAAGACAGGAACTTGAGGGTGGTGTGCCATTGGCTTTAAGCCACAACAAGCCTATAGGTTGTGGACCTGTTAAGGTACTATGCGGGGAAAATATGACTATTTCTGGAAATTTTACTCTATATACACAAAGCATATGATGAGCATACACAAAAGAGTATATAGTTCAGTAAAATCATAGTGACCAGCTGTAGCAATAAAACAGTAACAGTAGCTATTGTGTTGTCCAAGGAGTGCATGAGTACTGCCAGTAAAATGCAAATAAGACACTCACAGTATGGAAGAGGAGGAAAATAGGATGCTTTTATCTACGTTCACTGGCATCTTTATTATATGGACCTTCCTAGTACAGAGTTTGACCGTTTTTTTGCCTTCAGAACTGCCTTAAATCTTTGAGGAACAGATTCAACAAAGTGCTGGAAACATTCCTCACAAATTTTGGTCCATATTGACATGATAGCATCACACAGTTGCTGCAAAATTGTTGACTGCACATCCATGATGTCAATCTCCTGCTCCTCTGCATCCCAAACGTGCCCTATTGGATTGAGATCTGGTGACTGTGGAGGTCATCTGAGTGCCGTGAACTCATTGTCATGTTCAATAATTTCCCCTGAATTTCCCCTTTGCGGGACAATAACGGCTGTTTCTTCTTCTAAACCAGTTTAAGATGATTTGAGCTCTGTGATGCTCAGTTGGTACTAAGGGGCACAAAGTATGCCAAAAAAAAAAAAAATCCCCCACCCCATTACACCACCACTACAAGCCTGAACAGTTACATGTGTCTCGTGGACTCATCAGACCAATCCTTTATTGTCTGAGCAAGTACGAACTGTAGCCTCAGCTTTCTGTTCTCAGCTGACTGGAGGCCTTGATCATGTGTACCTGCCTGAATGCACCAAGTTCCTCCCATATGATTGGCTGATTACATATTTGCATTAACAAATAATTGAACCTAACAAAGCAGCATGTGATTACACAAAAAACTATCAGGCTAAATTTCATTTACGTAGTGGAGAGGTGGAGAAAAATGATCACATTTCTGTGTGGATCCAGAATACTTTCTGTAAAAATGTAAAATAAGGCATTAGCTGCTGTGTAAATACTGTATCCTATAGTCATATCAAACCAGAGAAATGATACACAGTCAAACTGTATTTATCAGTGTGACATTTCATGATTTAGGACATCAGTTCTCGTGGCCAGCACCTTTGATTGTTTTTGAACATGATGCAGACCTCTCTTTAGAAACAGGAAATATGTTTTTTAAATCGATTCACCATGTCTGTGCGAATAATCTGGACTTTGTCTTTTCTTCCAGGAGGAAGAAGGGTGGAAAATTACCAACAGGAAAAGCACATTGTACATTTCCAGATCATATTCACTACAAATATAATGCAATTTATTGATTAAGCCCCAGTAACCAATCATGTCTAATTTATCAGACCCCCCCACCCCATCTGCCTTTGTACAGCACATTAGATCTTCTCGGTCCTGCTTTTTTGTTGTTGTATTGTGACCACACTCCTACTGTAATGCAGTAGATGTCCATTTTAACTCTTTAGAGCTATTTTAAAGGGAAGCCACAGATCAGCCACAAACATTTCCAGCATCTCCTTCTGCTGAGCTCGGAAACACGGTGCTGAGTTAGGAATACTACTAAAGCTCTTACAGTAAATGCAAATCAATTTATAACTTTTATGCAATGAGTTTTTTTTTCTGGATTTTTGGTTGATATTCTGTATCTCGCCATTAAAATGAAACTACCACAAACATTTGAGACTGTTCGTTTCTTTGAATGTGAGCAAACTTTTTTCTCCCACTGTACATGTTTCATGGAGCTAGTACCCCACTGTATGCCAGTTCACTGGGGTTAGTTTTTTTTTTTTTTTTTTTTACAGATGGTTTAAAGCCAACACACAAATGCAAACAGTTGCATCTGTAACTTGTGCTACACCATGTAAAGCAACCCCATATACTGATTTCTCTTTTACGATAACAAAATCTTAGTTGCTACATCAGTTAATAAACGGTGACGTTCGATCAGAGGAGTCAATAATTATTTATTCTTATCTGACATTCTCAAATATTACTGACTTTCATTTGAGCTCACAGAAATGCCACTGAAACGCTGTAGATATTTTTTTAATCTCTTGTAGATTTTCTGTTATTTATGACTTTATGACTTGTTTTTTTCAACAATCTGTAAACTTGACACGCTAGACTTTTTTTTTTCAAGTATCCATTATCTGCTCATCTGAGCTTAGCCTTCATTTAAATCTCGTGTTATTCCTCTAAGTGCTATAAAAAAGAAAAGAAAAATGCACACATTATTTAGCTCACATACAGACTTACGCATGCACACTTTATGGGCAGCTGGGTTCTGGCTGACAGTCTGACCGCTGACATCCATTAGTTGTGCATTACGTGGCGTGTGGCAGATGGTTGATCAATACAGTTTAGTGTCCGAGGTAATTTGGGCGAGGCAGAAAACTGGCTTCTCAAGAAGCCTTCAGTTGCACTTAAGATCCTTGGAAGACAGACGAGCTTCTACAGATGGCGGTAAGAAAGACAAGATTTTATTTATAATTTTTTTCCTGCATGATAAAGATACAGTACGCTATGTTATTAATGCATGCTTATAGTGTATTTAATGAATAAAAATCATACAGACAGACAACTGCCTTCTTTTTGTGGGGCAAAACACACAACTGATTTGAATTGTTTGTCTCAGGCCACAAAGGACTCTGTGTCAGACCTGGAGAGCAGCATGATCACTATTATTCAAACGTTCCACAAATACTCGGGTCAAAAGTGCAAGCTGAAGAAAGCAGAGCTTAAACAACTTATCAACAATGAGATGAATCATTTCATAATGGTAAGATATCAATCGCAAAGTGGGTGTGTTTATGACATAATTAATAACTATTTTATTAACTCGTGGGGGGGGGGTTAAATTACAATGATGAGCACGTATCATCTTTGTGGCATGCAGAGATTTTTGTTAAAAAAAACTGCACAGAATTTCACACAGACGTTCGTGATGAATTTCAAATGTATATAAATCAAGCACGTCCATCTGACGGGTTTACTTGGGGCTATGCAGCTTTGTTTTTTACTTATTTTTTTGACTTGTCTCACTGAGCAGCTGAGCCTGAGAGATGCTAAAAATATTGACGATTGACCTGTTTTTCCTCAGCACCTTCTGGTTTAAAATTTCTGGTGCATTTAGCGTTTCAGCCTCATGGAGTCCCCAGTTATGTTATAGATTTCCAGTATTGTCAAATATAATTTTCATTTACTACACAATTAACTTTGATGCAATTTGCTTGCTGAACAGAAAATCAAGGAGAATGACACTCTGGATGAGCTCTTCGCCGATCTCGACCAGAACAAAGACCTGGAGATTGACTTCAAGGAGTTCATTGCCCTCATCGCCATGGTCACCTCAGCTTGCCATGAACTCTTTACTCTAAAGTAATTAGTTTGCACGCACACAAATTACTCATTTAAAGTCTGAGGAACGCATAAAGGGAGAATGCGCATTTTTCTTTTAATGAGACTGAGACTTATTAGCCGTGCATGGCAGTTGATTGTGAAATTATTTTTTAGCTCAAAAAAGTTTGCTGAAAACGCTCACCAGTCACTTTATTAGGTACACCTCTTCAACTGCTCAGTATCTAATCATCATATGGCTGCAACTCAATGCCTTCAGGCATGTAGACATGGTCACGACAAGCTACTGAAGTTCAAAATGAGCATCAGAATGGAGACAAAAGGTAATTTAAGTGACTTTGAAAATGGCATGGTTGTTGATGTCAGACGGGCGGTCTGAGTATGTCAGAAACTGCTGATGTACTGCGATTCCCCCCCACACAATCATCTCTAGGGTTTACAGAGAATGGTCTGAAAAAGAGAAAATATCCAGTGAGCAGCGGTTCTCGGGGGGATAGCGCCTTGCAGATGTCAGATGTCAGCAGAGACATCTGGACTGCTTTGAGTTGATACAAAGACAACGCTAACTCCCTCATTAAAACTAAGGTATGCAGAAGAGCATCTCTGCAGGGACAACAACATTTAACTTCAAACCTTGAAGCAGATCACAATGAGTGCCATTCCTGTCAGCTGAGGCCACAACATACGCATGGGTTGGATTAGACAATAGAAGGTCAGAAAAATGTTGCAAAAATGCTGCCTGGTCTGATGGGTCTCATTTTCCACTGTGACATTTGCGACAGTCGGAATGTGGCATAAGCAACATGAAAGCATGACTCCATCCTGCCTTGTATCAACAGTTCAGGCTGCTGGTGCTGTAAATGTGTGTGAGATATTTTCGTGGTACATTTTGAGGCCTTAATACCAATTGAGTTTATACACCACAGCCTAACTGAGTGTTGTTGCTGACCATGACTTCTGATGGCTGCTTCCAGTGGGATAATACACCATTTCTCAAAACTCAAATCATCTCAAGCTGGTTTCTTGAACATGGCAATGAATTCACTGCACTCAGATGACCTCCACAGTCACCAGCTCTCCCACAGTCACCTTTGGGATGTGGTGGAACACAAAATTTGCATGATGGATGTGTAGTCGACAAATCTGCAGCAACTGTGTGATGCTATCATGTCAACACGGACCAAAAATCTCTTCCAGCACTTTGTTGTGCCATGAAGAATCAAGGCAGCTCTGATGGCAAAAGAGGGTCCAACCCGCTACAAGCAATGTGTACCTAATATAATGACCAGTGAGTTTATAATATAGCAAATATGGGATGTGTGTGTTATAAACAAACAAATAAAAAAAATGTATAAATGTATGAGACTTGTACATTTTTGTCTGTTACTATAAACACTATTATGCTGATCTGACAGAAATGATAAGACACAGTACTGTGATCTTCTCAACAGATGCTGCTGCTTTACAACATTACTTTGAAATGACTGCTCTGAAGCAAGGATGCCTCATTTTGTTAAATGTGTGTTGCTTTGACTCCTCTCTCCTTGTGATGAGAGGAAGTGAGGGAAGTAATGAAGGATGCACAAACAGAAATGGGAAGAGAGGCCGAGCTGACTGGTGCCATCTTTTAGAAAGAAAAGTAACAGACGTGTGTGCGCACAATAATGCATTCCAGCCAAGAAAGATTACAGATATGACACCTATCATACTTGTTGAGTGTCACAGCGGCAGCTGCACCTGGCAGCCAAACATCTGCGGGTCTAAACTGCTGATAACATTCCTTTTGATGTGTAGATTGGCTTCTACTGAACAGGCAGTTTTGATCGGGACCAAACAGCCACCTCTTGTGGAGAATGTGAAGTCTGATCAATTAAATTGCGCTTTTTTCTTTCTTTCTTTAAATTGAGCTGCACACCAGTTGTAGGAGACCTTCCACATCTCCCTCTCTCAATATAAATCGATCAGACAGTCATATTCATGATTGGTTATTGTCTCTCTGGAGATTATCCATCACTGGAGATTCACTGTCTCAGAGGGGTTTCCATAAAATCCAGGATCCTCCTCCAGGCATCTTCTTGAATAGCAGCGTGGGGTGCGGGGAGACCTTCCCACAGAACAAACACTACAGGGCAAATATAACAGCACGTATTTACCATAATGTAGGGTATCTTTATTGTATTTAATTAGTGTGAAAACTAGCTTTACAGAAAACCTCACATTTCTCAGTTTTGACTCTCCACAGAGACACTCTTGCATTTGGTGTATAAGGTGGCTCAATCAGGTGACCAGCACCGGGGTATGACAATCAGGTAAACAGCTGGGATTTACCTGCAGACCTCAGGTAAAACTGCAGGTAAATATTCACATATTTGCACCATCTTGAAAATTTTTGAACCAAAATTCACAAAACTTTGTGGAAATATTCCTTAGGGGCCTAAGAACATACATCAAGGTTTCCAGAAATCTTTTTAAAATCCCTCTTTCATCATTACTTACTTAGTCCTCTTCATCCCTTTTGGGACATAAGGCTAGCATTTTCCATAACAAGGTATTGTTTTTGCAGAGTAGAGTTGTTAGCCCTACGTCCAACATCCAACCTGGAGGACCAGGTGCTGAGTTTTGTCTGGCCTCTACCCCGAGACCTGCTCGGCTTGGTTAAACCTGCCAGGAGCTTAAGCCCCCACCGATATAGCTCTCAAGGGTCACTGAGACACACAAGCTCCCCTACCACGACAAGGTATCAGCAGGGGTGAAAGTAAGCCAGTATGGTCCAATACTGCGTACCACTTAAAGATTCTGCGGAGGTATGCAGTACCTGGAAGAGGGGGAGCATCTGTCTGCTGTAAAGCCGTCATTCAGAACCAGTCAGGGCTGCACTTTGGGTCAGAATATATCCGCTAGTAATAAGCAGTCTAAAACACGACTTAATCGGTTAATAAATAGCTTTTTATTCTCATTTCAAATTGTTTCTGAACTGTTTGTGCTATGCTGGAGCCTCAATTCTCTAGCTTCTCTCCTCGGAGCTCGAGGCTTTCGTCAACGGCCAGCCTTTAAAATGTTCACCGCTACGTCTAATGTCTGTCTGCTCGTTCCAAAATATCCCAATTAAAAGCAAAGATTAACTAATTGTGTTTCATGTTATTCTGCTCAATTTCAACAACACAGCACAGCTCGAAAACACTGCTTATGACCAGAGATTTCATTTATGCTACACGACAGCGCATTTACCTCCAAAACACAGTGGTTGCCAAGAGGACTGAGGTTTGAGAAAGTTAAGTCAACAAAAACCCCACCAGAACGTCAGATTTTACACCAGCCAAGCGGCATTTTGAATGCCTCCTTCTGAGTAGTGAAAAAAACTTTATTTTATCCGGTCGTTAAATGTGTTCTGTTGTGAATAAAATATGGGTTTATTAAATTTACAAATCACTGCGCTCTGTTGTCATGTTTTACAAAGCAAACCAACATTTTCAGAACTGGGTTTGCATTACAGAGGATGATTTGTAAATTTAATAAACCTATATTTTATTCACAACAGAACACAGAAAACATATAAAATGTTTAAAGAGAGACATTTTACTGCTTCATGAAAAGCGGTCATCTGGATGGGAACATCAACAAATTAAATTTTAATTTTAAAATGTACAGGTTGAAAGTGTGAAAAATATTTTGAATTTGAAGTGTATCGAATGAAGCACTGTTTGGTTTTTGCTCTTATAAATAATGCAACTGTTTATTTTCTTTGTATTTAGTTATATTTATGGTTCAGTTTAGACGAAAGGGTTAGGTAAGCTGGGCACAAAATATTACATCCAGATAATGTTTCTCAAGTATTCACTGAAATTTAATTTTTGTTCCCATCTTGAAATATTAATTTTAAACATGAACACAAAACTTTCTTTTATATTACACTAAATATAAAACTACCTAGATTTTTTTTTACAGATCGTTACCAGTGTGCCATTATATTTATGTATTGATTACTGCTAATGTGTATTTTCATTATCAAATGCTAGAAATTATGTCAAGCACAGAAATCAACCAATGTTGCTCCACATAGTAGGTTTTTTTTTTTTTTTTTTTTTAGCCTGTCTTGTCTGGCAGGTTTT
>JAVDPK010001577.1:66736-90526 GCA_034780415.1 Cichlasoma orientale | reverse complement strand
TACTCTTAAGTATCCTAGGAACCACAAGTAATCCAGCAGTCTGAGAGCGAAGTGCTCTATTGGGGTGATACTGTACTACGAGGTCTTTAAGATAAGATGGGGCCTGATTATTCAAGACCTTGTATGTGAGGAGAAGGATTTTAAATTCCGTTCTTATTTAACAGGGAGCCAATGAAGAGAAGCCAATGAAGAGGGAGAAATAGATTATAGATAATTAAGAAATACAAAGAAGGGTGAACAGTTTTGGTTTCTCTGACTGTGCTGACAATAAGATTTAAATTCAATATCAGATTTTTTTTGTTCAGTTTGTTTGTTTTTTTGTTTTTGTTTTCAATTTTTTTGTTGTTGATGTGATAAACATGGTTCTAAATGGTTCTGATCCACATGCACAAATTGTCATGGGTTGTTGTGGTCTGTGTGCATGTGTGTTTGTGTGTGGGTGTACTTTCTGCTTGTTTCAGGTGGAACATGTGGCGGCAGCCAAGGGGCACACCTGTGGCTGGTTTGCCAATTTGGGCGTGGGGTATTTTTCGACCTCCATGGTGACAACACGGCTTTCTTACACTTTCATGTGTGTAATCCTTGTCTGCCAGTTAATAATAAATAACCTTTTCTGTTGTCAGTGTCCGATGTGACAACACACACACCTGTCACCAGGGCCCTGGACTATCTCTGCCTCACCTTGGAACCGGCATCCTTCTGCCACCTTCACTCTAGCCTTCACCAACCTGCCCTCCCTGATAACGCCCGCCTGCACATGTTCCTCCACCCAGCTCTGAACACACGTCACCAGCCCTCATCCCCGCAAACCCCCTCCTGGGTCTCTCCCTCCCAGACTAACAGTAAGGACAGTCAGGCACAGCCACGGCATCAGCTGATCCACCCATCGTATCCCCAGTCTCTCCAGGGTTGGCGGTTGGGGTTGGTTCGGGGTGAGTTGGACCATTGTAGAGGCTTCCTGCTTCAGTGTTCCCTCCGGTTTAAATGCACCCCAGAGAGGTTCACAGGCGATTTTGTTATCACATTTTTGTCATTTTACTGGCTTATCTCTCCTCTGACCCAATTGAGTCCGTTTCCTTTGACTGTTTTGTCCACGATCATCTTCGATCATCCCCTCAGGCTGCACGCCGGCCCTTTTCCTTCCACCAGCGAGAGAAATCTGTGGCGGAGTTCTCTATTGAGTTCAGAGTTTTAGCTGTGGAGTCAGGCTGGGATGATAAACACCTCAAGGGCATGTTCTACCAAGCCTTGGGGGATTCTATCAAAGATGAGCTGGCTACTTGATGAAGCAAAGACCTTAGCGGAGCTCATCAATCTCGCTATTAGGATTGATAACCACCTGCGCAAACGCGCCCGTGAGCATAATTTCAAACCACGGCAGTCTTGGTCTTGGGTCTTGCAGCCTAGCTCGCCCCGTTCTCTCTCCTCCGGGCCAGTCGGAGAGACGGCCCCCCTAAGGATCATCCAGGGGAACCTATGCAATTGGGCTGGGCTAAGTTAACCCTGGAGAAACATCAATGCAGAATGGCAGCGCGACCTTGTAGGTATTGTGGGGCTTTGGGGCATTTCGTGGCAGTCTGTCCAGCCCGGCCAAAACAATTGCACCTGCGAATAACTACGGGGATACTGGTGGGTGGTATGCAGTCTTCTGATGCTTCCCCCCGCATGCTGCTTAAAGCAACACACTGGTTGATGCTGGCGCGGAACAAAATTTGTTGGACTTCCAAATCATCAAGCAGCTAAACATTCCCACCATTCCACTCGAGCCCCCCATGTCAGTTATTACATTAAACAGTCTTAAGCTCTCGTCTATCACTTGTCGAACTGTTCCTGTTTTCCTCACCCTGTCTGGCAATCACAGAGAATCGATTACATTTTTTGTCCCCGCAAAACCCCCTGATCCTGGGTTTCCCCTGGTTTGTTACCCACAATCCCCACATTGACTGGCAACAACGCCGCACCATTAATTGGAGCATCTTTTGTTCAGCCCACTGCTTAGGATCAGCCATTCCACCAGCTTCCCCATTAAGTCCTCTCCACTATTTGCAGAACCTGATTTGGCCTCAGTAACCCCTGAATATCATGACCTCGAACATGTTTTTAGTAAATCTAGCGCCTGTCCCTTCCACCGACCATGTGCCTGCGCAATTAATCTCCTCCCTGGTGTTTCCCTGCCCTCCAGCCGCCTGTATCAGCTCTCAGGGCCAGCGCGTCAGGCTATGGAGACCTATATAAAAGACTCATTAAGTGCTGGCATCATTCGTCCCTCTTCTTCCCTGGTGGGGGCGGGGTTTTCTTTGTGGAGAAAAAGGACAAGTCGCAACAGCTTTGCATCGACTATCAGGGGCTAAATCAAATAAAAACAAGTACCCACTCCCTCTATTAAGTTCGGCTTTCGACCCTCTCCATGAGGCCACTGTATTTTCCAAGCTTGATCTCCGTAGTGCATATCATTTGGTTCAGATTAGAGAGGGGGGTGAGTGGAAGACCACTTTTAATACGCCCCTTGGACACTTTGAATATTTAGTGATGCCCTCTGGCTTAACTAACGCACCAGTCTTCCAGAACCTCATTAATAATGTCCTGCGGGACTTTTTGAATGTTTTTGTCTTTGTTTACCTGGACGATATTTAGATTTTTTCCAGGAGCCTCGAGGAGCATTGCAAACACGTGCGGCAGGTACTCCAACTCCTGCTAGAAAACAAACTGAAAAGTGTGAGTTCCACTCTGACAAGTTCTTGTTTCTGGGTGACATTATTGAGACGGGTCGGGTGAAAGCGGACCACGTTAAGATTAAGGCAGTGTTGAAATGGCTGTCCAGTCCACTAGATGGGAACTACAACGCTTCCTTGGCTTCAATAAGTTTTATTGCAGATTTTTTTGGAACTATAGTCAGACCGCTCTTTCCCTAACTTCTCTCACCTCCACTTACAGGACCTTTATCTGGACGAACGAGGCTGACCAGGCTTTTCAGAAGATGAAGGAGAAGTTCTGCTCGGCCCCAGTACTCGTCCACCTCGACCCACATAAGCAGTTTGTGGTTGAGGTGGACGCGTCAGATTCTGGTGTGGGAGCCATACTCTCCCAGCACTTGGACCCTGGAGGTAAGCTGCACCCCTGTGCATACTTCTCCAAACGTTTGACACCGGCTGAGAAAAATTATGTTGGCAATAAAAAGCTACTGGCCGTTAAACTGGCCCTGGAGCAATGGAGGCACCTTCTAGAAGGAGCGGAGCATCCATTTATAGTTTGGACTGATCACCAAAACTTAACTGATCTACAAACAGCAAAAAAGAATAAACTCCCAGCAAGCAAGGTGACAGTTGTCTTTTGGGAGATTTAATTTCACCATCTCCTGCCATCCTGCCATCCTGGCTATTGCCTGATGTTCTCTCCCATCGATTCTCTTCAGACTCTGATGCTCCTCCATCAGACACAGTTCTCCCTGCCTCCTGTGTTGTCGGGGCACTCACCTGGGAAATGGAGACCCTCATTCGTCAGGCACAGACTGGAGAGCTGGATCCCAGGACGGGGCCTCCGGCTTGGTTGTATGTTCTCACCGACATTATGGACTACAGGATTCACACTGCTATGTTTTGTCTGCCAACCCGATGTAGGCTGTGCTCAAGAGGTCGTTTTGGCGGCCCTCCTTTGAGAGGGATGCACGGGAGTACGTACTGCCCTCCACCATGTGTGCGGGTAGTAAGTCCAGGAATCAGCCACCCATGGGTTATCTCCTTCCCTTGCCAGTCCTGGGCCGCCCTTGGTCTCATATCGCATTAGACTTTATCACTGGGGCACACTAATTCTCACAGGTATAGATCGAGTCTCTAAAGCAGCCCACTTCACTCCTGGGCCTAAATATCCCTCTGCCTTATAAACGGCTAATTTGTTAATCAACCATGTATTCAAACTGCACAGCATCCCCTCTGACATTGATTCACACCGAGGGCCACAGTTCATCTCTCAGGTGTAGAAGTTATTCTGTGAACCCCTGGGTGCATCAGTTAGTTTATCTTCTGGTCACCACCACCAAACTAGAATAGAATAGAATGCTTTTATTTGTCATTATATGGAATGTACAATGAGATTGGACTAATGGACAATGGACAAACCGAGCGTGCAAACCAAAAACCCGAAGTGACCCTCCTCTGAGCCCTGCACACAACATTCACACCACAGCTGCCACAGGTTTCTCCCCATTTGAAGCTGCTCTGGGCTACCAGCCCCCATTTCCCTCACAGGAAAGAGAGCTTTCTGTGCCATCGGTGCTCATACTGACAATTCAGATTTAAATTCAATTTCAGATTTTTTCTGCAGCTTGATTGATTGTTTTCAAACACGATTCTAAACTGATCCACATGCACAAATTGTCATGGGTGGATGTGGGCTGTGTTCGTGCGTGTGTGTTTGTGAATGGGTGTACTTTCTGCTTGTTTCAGGAGGAACATGTGGTACAGGTGGTACACCTGTGGCTGGTTTGCCAATGTGGGCGTGGGGACAGGGTTCACTGCCAGATTGCTTTCGATCTCCACGGTGACAACACAGCTTGCTTACTCTTTCGTGTGTGTGATCCTTGTGTGTCAGTTAATAACAAATAACCTTTTCCATTGTCACCGTGCGACCTGACAACATGCACCTGTCACCAGAGCCCTGGACTATCTCTGCCTCACCTTGGAGCCACCTCTGCCACCTTCAGTCCAGCCCTCCCCAGCCTGCCCTCCTGGATAATGTCCGCCACCCAGCCCTGGACACACTTCACCAGCTCTCACTCCAGCAAACCCCCTCCTAGGTCTCTCCCTCCCAGACTAACAGTAAGGACAGTCAGTCACTCCCTCGCACCTCCGTCATTATATGTTCTGTACCTGTTTAACGTCTTTCCTCTCTCTCCACGCAGATTCCCTGTAATTAACCACATGCACCCCCCATGGGCTCTCGTTTAGTTTTCCTCCGTTTTCTCTCTTTGTGTCTGCCTGTAAATAAACCTTGTTATCAGTAAATGCTGTGTCTGCTCCTCGGGTCCAACCCACCCGGCCACCATGACACACACAGACACACAGACAGACAGACAGACAGACACTTTATTGATCCTGCAAGTGAAATTATTATTATAGCAGTGACATCACAGGCGTCAAACATGGTTACTGTGCAGTGGAAGCCATCAGGTTGGTGGCGTACTGGTGGGCTCGTGATGTTTTTGGTTTCACTGAAACCGATTTTCTCCACGTCAAATGTTACAACTGCCCAAACATTAGACACAACCTGTAACATAATAGCTTCAAGGTGATAACACCAAGAAAATAAAATACAACAGACAAGAGAAAATAAACAAGCTAAAAATGACATTAAAGAGACAAGCACCATTTGACTTTCTAAATAAAATAACAGAACAGCTAATTCACCTCAGATATTCTCCAATACATGACAGATTTATGACAATATATGGAAGTGACCCAAATCAGAAACCATTTTTTATGCATCCTAACAGAAGTCAAATGTGTGCTGTAAACTCTTTTTTTTTTTGCCACCTACCCTTATGCCAGAGACACAGAGGGATAGAATTACAAGGGCCGCACCCTGGAGTCAGGCCAGGGGAGGGTGCTTGAGGTTAGAGTGCCTGGTGGTCAGGCACAGTTCGAAGAGGAGACATGGGCCTGTCGTCCTATAGGCGTGATGTTGAGCAAAGGCCCTGGTGGATGGATCCCTGGCTATTGAGACTAGCGACTGGGACCTGGAACGTCACCTCTCTGGTGGGGAAGGAGCCTGAGAGAGTGCGTGAAATCAATGCATGGCATGGGTTCCCTGAGAGAGGCTGGACTCTGTTCCAGTCTGCCCTCGGTGAGAGGCTGCAGGCTTGGGTAGGTATCCTTGTTTTACCTTGGCTTACTGCCTGTATGTTGGATTTTTCACCAGTGGACAGGAGAGTTTTTTCTCTTCCCTTTTTTGAGCTAGGAAACGCCTGGCAGAGGTCCCAGTCCACGAGATCTTCAACTCCCACCTCTGGCAGAACTTTGACAGCATTCCAAGGGAGGCTCAGTCCAAATGCACCATGTTCTGCACCTCCACGTCTGAGACTGCTGCAATGTGGTTGTTGCCGGTCTCGTTGGCAATCCCCAAACCAGATGGTGAACACTCAAGGTGATGGGACCTATCAAGCTGGAGACGGAGTCCTTTTGGGCTTGGTTAGCCTGTGGGCCTTTGGAGGCAGCTGACGGGTTCCAGCAGGCCAAGCGGAGTGTGGTTCGGGTAAGCTGGAGGAGGTGGCTGGGAGGAGGGAGGTTTGGGTTTCCCTTGCAGCCTGGCCCCAGATAAGCTTAAGAAAATGGATGGCTGGATGAATGGATGATTCAAAAGTAGTATTTTTAATATTATTAGTATTAATACTAGTTATGTCTTAACTTAGCATTTCTTTTGATGCATTTGAATACATAATCTATCGAACTGACCACTGCTAACACTGAACACTGAAGTTTTTCAAAAGTGTCCACAAAAGCCTGCCTGCAGATTCTGAATCTAAAAACATTATGTCTTAATGTAATCACTGTTTTCTGTAGACATCAGTGATCGAAAGTATTCAATTTTTTCTTTCTTTCTCTGCAGTACACGTCATTCTTGGATGATATTTATATTTAGATTTATTGAGCTTTTCATTTTTTTGTACTTTCACTTTACTTTGATTACTTTTAAGAATCTTGAGGGCCTCTTCTTCCAGCTACACCTCTGACCTCGAAGTGACCACTGGTACTAAAATCCTCAGGCAGAGGTCTTTGGTTGGTTTCAGAGAGGTGGTTGAAAACTAAAATAGACGAAAAAAGAAAAAAAGAAAAAAAAGAAAGAAAGTCCAGTTTATAAAGCTTATTATTACCATACTGTATTTACTATATGAAAACAGCAACCATCATGGTCTATTACTTTGCCTTTGATGTTGGAGAGCCTTACAATTTGGCAGGTCAAAGTTTAAAACTGATTTAAACTGTAGTTAATACCATAAAATTAAAAAAAATTCTCTAATTGGCTGACACTCAACAAGCTGTAACATGTATAATTTTAATGATGGTGTGCTCCTTCAGGATATTTTGGATTTAGTAGACCTTTAGATTTAATAGAACTGTGAAAATACAATGCAAGGACCTTGATCTGGGAGTGTAGGTGGGATTAATCAAGCATCTGGAAGGAAAGTGACAAGCTGTCAGGACTTTCTGGCCTGCCAGGTGGCTTCCTGGGCATCCTGGATCCCCTCTGACTCACACTGGATAATGCTGCAGTAAGGATGACGATGAAGAGGGTGACAGATAGAAGTTTGAAGGATGGCTGAGTGGACAGACGTGTGACCTGAGAGGAGAAATTGGATTTGGCTCCTGTCTCTTAGCACTGGTAGAAGGTGGCGACAAGCTTGGTAAACTACCCCCCAAACACACACACACACACACACACACACACACACACACACACACACACACACACACACACACACACACACACACACGCTCATCCATCTCACCATGCCATTTCCATTTCATTTACTGCAAAGCATGAAATTAAATCTATTTATAACCTAGCTGATAATTACATTATACTTATTTCATCCCGATCAGGTTTCTCGTTTTTATTATATAATGTCACAGTTTTAATTAACAGCTGCACTGTTTATTCACTTCACATGTGCTCCAAGAGCAACTCAGGATTGAGATGACCACCTCATGACAAGCTTTACTACAGACCGGTGATTGACAGCACTGCCAACACCACACTACCTGTGATTATACTAGTAATCTGTAATTTGACTTGGACATATCCCCATTTGATTGAGCGCCTTAAGGGTGGATGTGATGAAGTCTGACATGGACAGATCATGTCACCTTTAAAAGGTCTCAGTGTCTGTTTAATGGCTAATTACATTACCAAAGCAAAGCCCAGACTGGTGGAAGTCCTCTGTCACCTTGGAGGAATTAATGATTGAATTATGAATCAAAAGTCCCCTGAAGGCAGTAAAAGAAAGTTGAGATCTAATGCTAGCAGTAATACTTTAGGAAAAAAATGAATGTGAAAATGTACCCTCTAGGTATTGTGCACTGAAACCTATCTTATGGGTCAGAAAGGAGAAGTTGTTGAATTATTAACTGGTGATATATACTCAATAATAAATAGGCAATAAATAAAATACACGAGCTTGTCTTGATTAAGGTGTGTGTATTCCCCTCCCCTGATGCAGACAGGCTTTTGATTCAAGTAGCTGTGTTTGTGCAGTCCTCCTTCCTCATCATATTCAACATTTCCACTCTGTGTAACACACTTGAAAAGGCAATGGTTCTAGGCTGGAGGGATGTTATATAGAAAGGAGGCAGAGGAATGCTTTGCCTATGGCACTGGCTCAGGGCATATTGTGAAGCTGGGACCACCCTGGATGGTCATTCATGTTTCATTGTGGGGAGAGACTATAAGTTTGAATGTGTCCCACTTGAGTGAATTGTGGATATGGCAACAGAAAATTGCGAGACCAGTAATTAATACCTTGTGGATATTTCAAATTTTTTCCCCTCTCTTGATTGATTAAATCATGCAAAACACACCTAATTATAACACTCCCCACAGGATTATTTTTGTCTCAGAGCTGACTGCAAATGTCATGGATGAGTGTTTGTGGCACCAGCATTGACTCTTAACTCTGCTGGAGACAGATGGGATTGAACTTTGTATGCAGCTCCTCTACCAAATGAGCCACCAGTAGGGCCATCTAAGCTAGAGCTGAAGCCATTTATCACTTTCCTGATACTGACCTTTCAATATAACTCAAGCAGTGGCCATTCACTGACCATCTAGAACTGATATGGTAAGACTTCACTTAGCTTCAGAGATGTCAGTCTGTAAAAGCTGTAATTAAACATGCTTCACAAAAAAAAATTAAATCAAGCATCAATGTGCCGACAGGACGATTTGAAAAATGGTTTAAGGTATTATTAACTGAATGTTCTATTGTGGCAAAAACCAAGAAGCAACCTCATCCCCTAAAAAAGAAAAAGAAAAAGAAATAAATTCCCCACTCACACTGTGGGTGGTCTTTGTCCTCCTCCAAAACTCCGGTCCTGGGAGCTTGAGGGTCCTGTTCCTAGGACTGCGCTCTTCTGGACTGAGATCTCAAATGTTCGTGGAATCTGCTGTCGCCATTCTCCCAGTTTGGGGGTCACGGGGACCACTGTTACTTTCAACTTCCACATCCTCTCTAGCTCGTCTCTAAGCCCTTGGTACTTCTCGAGCCTCTTGCGTTCCTTCTTCTTGATATTGCTATCACTTGGTATTAATACATCTATCACTAAGGCTTTCTTCCTCTGCTTGTCCATCACTATTCTGTCTGGTTGGTTAGCCACAACCAGTTTGTCCACCTATGTCTGAAAGTCTCGGAGGATCTTAGCTTGGTCATTCTCAACCACCCGTGGGGGCGTATCCCATTTTGACCTCGGGGCTTCCAGGCCTTACTCGGTACAGATGTTCCTGCATACTATGTCATTTGGTCATGGCGTTCCATGTATGCCCTGGCTACTAGCATCTTGCACCCTGCTGTAATGTGCTGGATTGTCTCAGGGGCGTCTGCACAGCTTGCACCTGGGGTCTTGGTGTAGTAGACCACAGCCTCTATCAATCTTGTGCTTAGAGCTTGTTCCTGTGCTGCCATGATTAGTGCCTCTATGCTATCTTTCACCCCAGCTTTGTCCAGCCATTGGTAGGATTTGTCTATATCAGCCAATTCTTCTATCTGCTGGTGGTAAATGCTGTGCAGGAGCCTGCTCGTCCATAATACTTCCAGTTCTTGCTCATCTTCTTTCTCTGGGTTTCTGCTGCCAGAGGTATTCACTAAGCACATGGTCAGTTGTGGCCATCTACCTGATGTACTCATGGATTGCTGCTGTTTCATCCAGGATAGTGGTTCTTATCTCTTACCTTACTTACTAGTCCTCTGCCTCCTTTGTTCTGCTTAGCGTACAGTCTCAGGGTGCCTGATTTGGGGTGAAACCCTCCATGAATAGTAAGGCGCTTTCTTGTCTTGATGTCGGTGGCCTCTATCTTCTCTTTTGCCCAGCTTATTATCCCAGCAGGGTATGTAATGACCGGCAGGGCGTAGGTGTTGATTGCCCAGATACGAGTCTCAAAGTTGGACAACAGGACCTGACAGGACTTGAAGCAATTCTGGCAAAACGCCAGACAACTCATTCTGGCGTTTTTTAGATAGATAGATAGATAGGCTTTTATTGTCATCATACGTACAGTGAAATTAATCATTATACATACAACGAAATTGCGTTAAGAACAGCCATCAATAGGTGACACTATGGTTCATCAGTGCAATTTATCATATGTACATTTATACAGTATGGAAACTACAAATTTATCTTTTTGGTCTTTATATTCAAGAAAACAGCATTTTAAATGTCGTCAGAGCTGTCAGAGAGCGCCAGAAAATGCAGCACTCTATGACCAGATAAAATGCCTTTTTTTCTACCTCTCATGAACCGGCATTCATTTGTGCAGCTGCCTGACGTTCAAGGACTGGATAAAATGTTTTTTTCACCACTCAGAAGGAAGCATTCAAACACCACTGGCTGGTGTAACATCCGGAAGGGTTTTGCAGATTTTTATAGCGTTTTGGCTTATTAAACTGCAATTTTATCACAATTTCTTTAACAAATGGGTTGAAAAAGTGGCGAGTTTTGGCTTGCCATACTTCTCAGCTCTGACTGCAGCTTTGAGGCTCACCGCCTGTCAGTGATTTGGGATGGCGAAGGGCTCACGGCAGCACCCGCTGCTGGCTGAGGACAGTAAATGCATAATGTTTGATGCTTTCACTTGCAGTGTCCAAAAGTTTCCAATAACACCGGGAAAAGTCGCTAGATTTATAATTATTATGAAAAAAAAATCGCTAAATATAAGTTGCTAAATTGGCAACACTGGGAACGACAGGCAAAGGGGGCGTGACTGACCCCGTCACGATGATGTGTGCGATTATCTGCTTTCTCTTTTTTATTTTACAGCAGAGACAAAGCTCAGAATTCACCCCCCAAAACTTGAACCTTTTTCATTATATACCTTTGTCCATTTAGTTTTTGCAAAAATAAAATCCATAAAGGAGTTTTCTTTTTTTTTGCGACCGTGTGGAAGTTAAAACTGGTAGATTTTCAAAATACTTCATAATAAAAAAAACTTTTCAAAAAATAGTGAGTGTATTGTGGACACAGAAGAAATAGAAATTATGTGACAAATCATGAGACATTTTGATCCCACACCGTTGGCAGAAATTTAATTTAACAGGGGAGACATTACATGTAGGTTTGAGGACAGGAGCCGAAGTATTTTACTTTGAAAACAATTTCTTGATTGCGAAGTTTTCTTTCCGGGTGTACTGCTGTGATTTCCGTGTTGTTAACAGGGTTTAGCTAGTTCACCGTAGAGTACGATGAGGCCCAGTTCAGCAACCACAGAGTTTGGAGAATCTTGAAGAGCCACAGGGATTATTGTTAGCCCAGCACTTGAAGCCTTCCTGAGCCGCAGTCAGGTCCGTATCACCTTCAGAGTGCGCGTCCACGGACACGCAGCGGCTCCGCGTTGTTTTCAGTCCCGAGGCTCGAGGCTGGATAGGAAAAGCCTTCATGTATTAATCTTTGTTTTATTTTTATTTCATTATCAATAAATGGATTTGAGCCATTCAGTCTCTAACCTATGGACGATTACACGATATTAAATGAGGTTTTGCTGATCTTTGAGTGTGTGTTGGTGGACGGCTAAGCTACCTGTGCGATCGGATTTCTCCACGTTCTCCTTCCTGTAGCATTATATCAGCCTGATGCCGCCTCCGTGTTTACTTATTGCAGGATATTATGGGTGAGATTTAATCGAGATCCGAGTAAGAGCAGGAGCAAATGTCTTTATTAAAGCTTTCTGATACATTATTGGACAAAACAAAACGTGTATTCATTTCATTGACCTCATAAACCTACCCATCACTGCTCATGATATTAAGATAGCTGAATTTGACTTCTCAGCTGGGCCATCTCAAATCATCTCCAATTGCCTCAAGATTTTATAGTCCAGAGTTTGGACATATGCAATTGATGTGAAATTTTAGCTTCATATATCAAATACTTTTCTAGATATTTGCAGATTTTTTATTTCTGAGACCTACTCTAACTACCATTTCAAAACCGGCTGCCCACGAGGACTCTTTATAATTCTTTAAATTTCACAGTACTCATTATGTATGTCCAAACTTTGGACCCTAATGTTTTTAGGCAATTTGGAGCTGGTAGTAGAAGTAGAAGAGTAGAATTCATACGATGAGAGGACCCAGCTGTAATAAATACTTTCACATACACTTACGCAGAGATAAAAGAGACAAGACTAGTGATTTGCTGACCTGTTTGTAGTGATAAGTAGCTGCGGATAATGCAGGGGACTGTTTTGTACTCTGCTGTGTGACTCAGTAATAAAATCTTAAGGTTTTGGCATCACTCCTCACATGTTTCATGACATCTTCCTGTTTTTTTTCTTTCCTAAATTATAAATCATGAATGCAAGAACTCAGTTTTCATACAGGTTGATTTATGCAACATCCACATTTGTATTAAGCGCCCGGAGCGTACTAAACGTTTTTTGGTCCAGACCTCTGTTGATTATGTACTTAAGTGCAATGCAGCTGGCTGTAGCTATGATCTAGCAGGTGATATCCTCCGGATTCTGTCTGATAAAAAATCTTAGGCCAGGATTTAAAACCTAAGATTTGTAATAATCAAATTCTTTTCATCCAATGTAACTTTCTGCATTTCAGACTTGTTTTAGATCACACCCACAAGTCACAGCTGATGGGCCAGCTGGTAATCGTTGGAAGCAGTTGTTAACATCCTTTGGGTCTCTACGTGAAGCATCAGCCGGCAATGGCCAGTCATTTCCGTAGCTACATCTGGGACCCGGTCCTCATCGTGTGTCAGATTGTGCTGATGCAGTGCATCTACTACAGCTTCTTGGGCCTGTGGTTGGCTGGAGTGGACAGCCTTGTTCAAAGTAGTCGGTCACTGGACCAGATCTTCAGCTATGAAGTAAGTTCTAATATATCTGTGTGTATTTTTGTGTCATATTTGTGCACTCTTCAAATGGTATTTAAGTGTTTTCTTTGCTTCGGTAGGCCCTCGGTTTTGCAACAGTGCAAGGCAGGCTCTCAATGATGGCATTCATCTTGAATTCTCTTACCTGGTGAGAAATTTAATTTGTTTCTACATCTTAAATAGATTGTGTGACATCTTTATGTAATCCTGTTGTTAAAGTATCTCATGGGGCAATCATTTAAGGGGCTTTAAGAACTCATTTACACTTGTGCAGCTATGCATTCACTCTGAAAAGATTATTTTATGCATTTAATGTGTGATGATACTTGAACTTTGGCATCTTTGTATTCATAACTTTTCTGCGTCGTTGTTGTTCCTGCAGCGCCCTCGGTCTGTGGTTCTTCATCCGCCGAGGGAAACAGTGCCTGGACTTCACAGTCACCGTGCACTTCTTCCATATGATTGGCTGCTGGATATATAATGCCCATCTTCCGGCTGCCCTGTCCTGGTGGCTCGTGAACATAGCCTGCATGGCGTTGATGGCTGTGATTGGAGAGTACCTGTGCATGCGGACTGAGCTCAGGGCAATTCCAGTCAACAGTGGACCGAAATCTAACCTGTGAATTTTCTTTGGCGCCAAGCTGAAAGCTTGTGAAGAGTCAATCCTTGAGGGACTCACTGAGGAGGTTTTTTCCCCCCACTCTTGGAAAAGGAAACGAACACGAACCTCTGTCAGCACATGTCAGACTGTCATGCATTGTCTTTTCTTATGAAGTGGTTCACCTGGATGAACTGACCTATTTATTCATAGTTGCACATTAAATAGTGGACAGTGTGAACTCTGTAGCGCAATAAGATACTTGTTTTAATGCTTTTGAAAGCACATGTCAGTTTACATCCCTCTCCAAAACTAATGACTATAAATATGTTTTTGTTCTTAGTAATTAAGCTTTTATGTTCAAATTCAGTGCTTTCATGCAATGCTCCCATTCTCTATTTTTTTTTCTGATTGTTGCGCTATTGAATTGGCAGACAGACGCATACACAAATTAAAAAGCTCTGTCCCAACAGCACTTTAGAGATGCCAGTGTGTAAATTTCGCTTCACAGGTTTGAATGCTTTTTCATGCAGCTGCTTTTTAAAGTTAAAATATGGGAAAGATGTGCTCAGTGTTCAAAAAAAAGTACAGTGATTAACAAATTTATTAGACCACCTACCATAAAAACAGGAAAATACAAATATTTTATACTGTTATTTATTAGGCAATTAAACCAAATTCCCAAATTTGAGCAGAAACAAATCAAGCATAACATTCATTCGCTGGAACAGATTTTTATATTTTAGCATTCAAAATATCATTTTGATTAAAGAGTTTGTGATAACTGGTGAATTAACATTACAGAAACGTAAAAAATTATTTTGGTAATTACCAGTACTGTGCAGCTGTGGCATAAACCTTACACTGGGTGGTGGCCTAATACATTTATTAAGCTCTGTATGCTGTATATATATTTTTGTCACTCAATAGATGATGTAAATCCAAATGTAGGAGAGATTTTGGCCAGAAGTAACAAAAATCAGACTCGGGTTGATCTACATTCAGCCTCCTAATCCTCGTTATACGCCTTTCTTGTCGAGCCTGTGCAGCATTTTTCACAGCGGCCATTGTTGGATTCTGTCTCTTTATGTCATGATGTATTATGCAAACCGTTTGGCCACTTTGGGGACAGTTTGTCAGCCACCAGCTGTGTTCTGACAGCTGGCTTTGTCTGTGTTTCTGAAAAATTGCTGTTTGGGGAGGATGTGATGTGGAAAGGCCCGAGATGTGCAGCACTGATGTTTCTGTTTTTGCGGAGCAATGTTGCATTTCTCATTTCACTGGTGGCTTTTAAACTCGTAACTGAATTGACTTTTTATCTTTAAAGTATTGCAGCTCGTGTAACACATGCTTGTAATGCTTTTCTTTCGTGTGTGTTGACTGTCAATTTAAAACCTTTGCAGCTTTGATGGTGTGGATGATGCAGTGTCTTGTTTTGCAGTCAGGTTTTCTAAGGTGTGAAATGAGTATATAATTAGGATGCAGGGGAAGATATTGGAAGAGGCAGCCTCAAGTCGGAAAGCAGTTTTTATTCAAGAAACTGAGCAGGAACTTATAAGAAGCTAGCCTGTCTGAAGAAAATGTAATCCAAGCTAATTAATTAGCATGAGATATCAAAGACTTGTTGTCTTAAATCCACACAATGTAACATTTTAATCAGGGAGGTGTAGCCTGAGCTGCTGGTAGGCTTTCTGTCCCTCTTCCCACCCCCCTGTTTCCAAACTTTATCTTTAAGCAGTAGCTTCATATTTACTCTACAGAAAAGTGAGCAGACTTTTCATCTACTCTTGAAAAAAAGTCAGTAATGTCAGTAAAATGACTTTATTTACACTTTCTTCAAACTTGTGAATACTCTTTATGAGCTGCTGTTATTCTGTTTAGGGGTGGCAGCTCTGAAAGAATTCACGTCACCTTTTACCATTTTTTATTTTTTTGTAATGTAATTCAATGCTATGAACTCTGGATGGATCTATTCATGTCATTAAATTCCTTGGGGGAAAACAAAAATCACAGACATAGTTCTCCTTTCTGAAGATTTAAATGTGAGTTGCCGGCACAATCTGTCCATATGCTGTCTGATAACGCACCACCAGCTCATGTTGATTATATTAAAAGGGTAAATCTTGGACAGGAAACTGCAGGTGAAAAAAAAACAACTAATTGGCCATTATTCTTCAGACATCAAAGATGGCTCCTCTAATGAGGGGATTGCCACATGCATGTCTTTACTTCTCCAAAAGGGTTTCCGCCCCAGGCCGTGATCCCTCACTGCGGGAAGTATCCAGGTGGAAAGAAACAGATGGGAGAGCACTAACGAGTTGAAAAATGCTAGTTGTAGTCCTTCTCGCCCGCACTTTGCTTCGGGGACGACTAAAAACAGAAACTGTAATAGATGAGTTAAAAAGGATTTGCTGCAATCAGTAAATGCACCACCACTTTACTTTTTAGTGTGTCTGATCTGTGCTGTTGCTTTCCTGAAGGCAGTGAGCGCACACTGGATGTCTTAAACATGGTGCTTTATTATTACAAACACATTACTTTTCCATATATTGCTTTATACAGTCTTGTAAATCGTGTACTTTTATCAGTAAACAAACAAAAAACCCTCACATGGATACTGAACTTGTTTTTGCATACAGGAGTTCTTTCCATGTGTGAACTGTCGTTAGCATTACTATGGCATCATCATGGTTTTGTTCAACAGCAGGGAAAAAGTCCTCTGTTAAGACGTGACTCTATTATATTGCTCATGCTTTGAGGACATCACAACATTTTTTTTTTGTATTTTCACCACCGGGTACACAGTGGATGACATAACAGTAGTACAAACCTCTTTCTAAAAAAAGCCGTTACATTATGTAAAATATCAATAAAAACAGTGCAGTATTTTGCAAATAATTTAAACCCCATAATTAATGAAAATGGTACAAAGAAAACAAACACTATTTTTAAATATATGCTCATTTTGAATATGATGCAAACAGTATGCTTTAAAGGGGACATATCATGCAAAATCCACTTTTTTAGCCCTTAAATACATTTTTTTGTGTACTTTAAGTGTCTATGAGTCCAGAAAATTTAAATGAATTCTCTCCCGGTGCTGCGTAGATATCTTTATATTCTTTTTAGGTCATATTTTTCAGTCTGTTCAGTTTTTTCTTTTTTTCCCTGTTACGTTTTCTTATCCGTTACGTCACAGTATTTGCTGTGGAACTGCTAAACAAGGTCATGGACATCCGGCTAACCAATTTTGTGGATCCACCTTTTTTTTTTTCTCGCAGTGATTTTGTAGTCCCAGTTCAGTTATGCCGTAGTTGCACTTAGACAAGTCATAATTTTCGGTTGTTGGTTGTATTAACCCACCCGATTTCTTACATCGCCCCCGGCATCAGAGTCTCTTCAAAGTGCCTGGTTCTCTGCCGGTAGATAATCGTATCGCTGCTATCAAACTACAAAAATGGCTGAACGGGGTGGAGTGGAAAGCTCTGCGACCTGGAGGGGGGCGGGGCGTGAAATGTCTCATTCAGATTTAAAGAGACCGCACCAAAAACGCGTTGCTCTAAAAGGAGCCTTAGAACAGGGGTAAACGAGGGGTCTGTGGAGCTAATATAATGAGGAACCAAATCAGACCAAAGCATTGCAGTTCTACTTTATATAGACCACAAGTGAATGATTTACATATGAAAAGGAAGCATTTAAAAGCATGATATGTCCCCTTTAAAACTGTTGGACAGGTGAGTAATATGATTGGTTGTAAAGAGAGTATCTGAAGAAGACTACGTTGGAAATAAGGATGGTTCATAATATTATTAAAAGGTTCTGAGAATCCGAAGAAATCTCTGTCTGCAAGTGAAATGGCTAGAAGCTAAAGTCTGAATGCTGCGATCTTTAGGCCCTCTTCAAGGCCTCGAGCAGCACTGCATTAGAAACAGACATGATTATGCTGTGGAAATCAGTATATAGACTCAGGACTACTATTAGGTTTGTCCCGGCACCCATAAAAATAAGTTAAAACAAGCAAAAATAAATAAACAACATCCTGAAATGTTGCCTTCTCTGGTCCGAAGCTCATTTGAAATGGAGAAACTATCAAAGCTGTTTTTAATCTTTCTGGAAATCTTATCAGCTCCATTCTAGCAACTTGCCAGCTGATGTTCCACGTAGAGACCCAAAGGATGTTAACAACTAATGGGGATGCATTAGTGAGCATGGCATGGGTAACTTGCACAAACACTATATGGACAAAGGTATTGAGCCACATCTCTTTGAATCCAGCTGTATGAAATCAAGCACAGAGCCATGCAGTCTGCCTGTATAAAAACATTTGTGAAAGAGCTCACTGACTTAAGTGCTGTGCTGTAATAGGATGCCGTTGTTGCAGCAAGTCAGTTAATGAAATTTCTTCCCTCCTAGATATTCAACCATCAAGTGTAAGTGGTATTATTATTACAAGAGTGGAATCACAGCAAGTCAGCCACAAAATGGCAGACCACAGAAAGTTGCAGAGCCGGGTCGTCGAGTGCTGAGGTGCAAAAGTTGCCAAAGCTCTGCTGACTCGATAACTGCAGAGTTTTAAACCTCGTCTGACATCAACATCAGCACAAAACTGTGCAGGAGCTTCATGGCATGGGTTTCCATGGCTGAGCAGCTCCTGTAGGTGTAACGTGTAAGTGTGTGTGAAGACGTGAAGGCATCATAAATGATGCCACCATGTGTTGAAACAACATATGGTGGCATCTTTTTCAGAGAAGGTTTTATTTGAGCAAAACAATGCCAAACTACATTCTCCACATACACTGATCAAGCATAACATTACGACCACTCGCCTAATATTGCTTCCAAAACAGTCCTGACCCACTGAGGACTCCAATAAACCCCTGAAGGTGTGCTGTAGTATCTGGCACCAAGATGTTAGCAACAGATCCTTTAAGTTCTGTAAGATGGAAGGTGGAGCCTCCATGGATCAGACTTGTTTGTCCAGCACATTCCACAGACTGAGGTCTGGGGAATTTGGAGGGCAAGTCAGCACCTCAAACTCATTGTTAGGTTCCTCAGGGAATACTCTTTCCATGAAAGGGTGTACATGGTCTGCAATCAGACCAGACCACCTTCTTTCATTGCTCCCTGGTCCAGCTCTGATGCTCACATGCGCATTGTTAGTGCTTTCGGTGGGTGACAGGGGTCAGCATGGGCACCCTGACTGGTCTGCAGCTATGCAGCTCCATACACAACAAACTGTGATGCACTGTGTATTCTGACACCTTTCTGTCAGAAGCAACATGGACCAAACAGGCCTGCCTTCGGTCCCCACATGCATCAGTGAGCCTTAGCTGCCCATGACCTTGTTGCTGGTTCACCCAAATTCTTTTTAAATGCGTTGCTGTAATCAACACAGTAACATTTGTAGGCATCCGTGTCAGGATATTTAGTTTGTTGTGTGTTTTTCAAAAAATAAATAAATAAAGGGTTTAAATGATTTCCAAATCATTGCATTCTATTTTATTTGACTTTCCCAACTTTTTTTGGAAAAAGGGTTGCATTTAGAAACATGAAAGAAATAGAAACAGAGCCAACATGCTGATGGAGTTTAGATAGGCATGAGGGTGAGGATAATAAAGCTCCATAATAAAGGATGCAGGCACACTGAGGAGCTAGCATAACTTCATGCACAGATCAAGAACATCGTACACTCTGTCCGATGTAAAATGAACAAACTGTCCATTTTTCTGAAGCATTGTCACAAAAATCACCATGCACTTGTGGTAAAATAAATTACAGAAAAGATCCAATTTAAGAAATTTTGTTAGGAACCGTATTAAAGGAAATGTGTAAATGGTGACACAAACACACTGTTTCGCCTCCATTTGAATTTACTCTGAAATACCAGAAATACCAAAATATTAATCATAAAAGAAACCTACAGTTATAATTTGTGATATCTCATAGGCTTTTTGTGCTAAAGGATTCAAATAAGTGGAATTTTTATTACACAAACTGCAGCACAAACTCATTCCATCGCACACTTTCTCCCTGTTTGCTGCTTTTGAAGTTTGCTGATTTTCACACAATTTGACTGACTTAATAGATCTTTTTTTTAGAAGATTAGCAATTGAGTCTGAATTTATTTGATATACTATTAATCATATTTTAATTATGTAATGCATCTGTTAAACTTTACACTGTAGTTGCAGCTTGTCTTTGAAAAGCTGCCTACATGTATTCTGTCTGCTGTTGGAGTACTTTAATGTAGAAGCTTAGTAATGGGATGTTAATAGCTTTTGAGCAACTGAAATTCGCAAAACTTAAAATTTTGTTTTTGCACTATGATCAATGGTTTGGACACCTAAAGAGAGGTATGGGTTAACTAAAGCATGGATCACATGCAACATACGTCCCTGTTTTTGGTGTCTTTGTAGCAGCCGTGCAACATCAGCCACAGTGGGCTGAAGTCACATAAGGAGAAAGGGGATCAAAAGCTGTCTACAAACTGCTTGATTGTCACCTTACTATAAACAAGTTGAAGGGGGAATTCACCTCTGCAGTAAACATGAATACTGTTTAGTCACGTGGTTTATCTAATTCAGTCACATAAATGTCTCATTTGATCCTTTGTTTGATCAGTAACAATCTCAAATAGATTTGTAATGAGATTAAAGATATTATTATTCCTGGTGAAGTATCGCTTTAATGTTCTGACTGGGCATGTCTGTGACAATACAAACTCAGCGGAGGTTAAAAGGTTTATACTGTAGCTCTTAATTAAAGAGGCAGTTTGGCATTTTAACAGCCTGACAGCCCCATTTTCTGTGTGTTAGATATAAAACTACAAGTAGCAGCTGGTTAGCTTAAAAACTATAAATAAGGAGAACACGGCTAGTCTGGAAATGAGAGAAGGTGACAAAATCCGGCTACCAGCACAGATCACTCAAACGTTTTATAAATCATCTCTTCAAACTGTACCAAACGTGTGATTTAATGTGTATTTGATGACAAGCTAAGCTAACAAGCTGCTGGGGGCACTTCATATTTACTGGTGAGATCTCAAAGTCAGGTCAGTTTCTTCATTTACGTATTATAAATGTCAAAATTTTGCGTTCATAACCATGATAAAACTAGATATTACACAAAACAGGGGATGGACACACTAAGAGTAACACCGTATTTTGTCTTATATACAATAATGTAAAGCAACCGCGTGAATGATGATTAAAAAGTTATTTGGGGTTAAAACTATAAAGACTGGACATTATATTTTCACACAGGTAAAATATATTGCAAGCTGTGTTGGACTGCATTACATTGTACAGATATATGTGATAATGTGCCCACCCCTTGTACTGTATTAGTAAACCCAGAGCCACGGGTATCTGATGAAAATGTATGTGAAATCCTATAAATATACGAGAGTGTGTGCTTTAATTTGCCTGGACTGATGAGTTAAAATGTAATTCTTTCCACTACTCCACCAGTTTCTAAACATAAGGCAAGAAAAAGCTGGAGTATTTGAGAGAATTTCATGCATTATTCATCACAGCAAACATCGATTGGCTTGCCACAGACATCAGCAGCTCTGTGTCAAAATAATCCTTTGAAACATTTGTCCTCTTAAATCCTTGGCTTAAAGTTTAAACTCAGGAGGACTGAAGCCCGGCGAATATGAAGCCCTCCTCTCACCCCACCCCTGCTCCACCTATACAGAAGCCCAGCTGGGCCCAGTCAAGGCCAGCATCAGCAGCAGGATGAGGACACAGAGAGGTGAATTTAGACTGGGAGAGGAGCTGGGACTGCACAGATCAAACAGACTTCCCTGGAAGCGTATCTTTCTGGAGTCCTGCCTCAGAGTTTCCCAGATGGAGCTGACTTCCTCCTGACAGTCGGACAGCGCCTTCAGGGCACAAGTGTGGAAAGCTTCCCAGTGGCTGTAGCAAATAAAGGATGATCAGATCAGCGCTGTGTCTGACATTTCACTAGGAAGACATCCCCACAACAGCATGCAGACATGCACTGGCTGTGTCTGATTTATTTGCTTGCCAAAAATCTGTCACTCAGACTGCTACAAAGGATGCAAGTAAGTCAAGCTGTGCTTTAATTACCATGGCAACTGTATGAGAGAGTGAAACAATATCGCAGATGATATTGCAAGTGGGCAATTTTCAACACAAGGCTTAAGTGTAAATCTTTGTCTTCAGCGCACTGTGCTGGGGTTGTAGAGTGCATGCAGCAACAATGACAAAGAACTTCCCCCAAATTTCATTACTGCTGCAGCAAAGTCATAAATTATTTAATACAATGGCTCAGTGTCTCAGCACCATTCATTTCTCTAGTCTCCTCTTCTCTGGGATTATGGCAACTGCTCTTTTTCTCTCCAGTATTTTGTTATGAGATGAATATTTCATGCTGTATCTGTCTATATTATTGCTCTCAATTATACATTATTTCATTCTATTTGAATTGGAAAAACAATTTTGTGCCCCAAAGGTTTTTATTCCACCCATGAAAGCTGGTTTCTTTTTGCATTTCTTGTGCTCTCTTCTGGGTAATCGTTTGTATTTTGGTGCACATAAAAACACACAAACTCTACTGGGAATGCCCTGTGTGCACAAATAGATGCCTGTCTGTTCATGTGCTCGCTGATAAAGTAATTATCACCTGCACACAGCTGCCACTCCACTCTCACTGGTCACGTTCTCCTGGTAGTTGTCCATGCTCTCTCCCAGCTCCAGGACACATTTAGAGAAGTCCTTATAAATGTTCTCACACTTCACATCTACAGAGTCTCCTGGCACCGCAAAGGACAGGAAGACTGCAAAACAGATACAGGGGACAGCTTTCTTTACCAGACTTGTGATGCTCTGGCCACCGACAAACTACATATAGACAACCATGAGACTATTTAAGGACTTCCAAACCCCTAAGATTGTTTAACCTTTAAACAAAAACTTGTTTCCCACTACATTTATCATTATAAATAGTGATAGTAATAGTAAAATCCTCACACTCCACAATATGTATCAATAATTAAAAGCAAAAAAAAATGATCCAAGTTGATAAAATGAAATGAAGGTCAGCATGACAGCATCAAAAAATTCCTTTTTTGTTTATTTTTCCTACAAAAGATTATATTCATTCAGCTTAGGTTTTCCCTGGTCCTCCCACCCCGCAGTTTAGGAACAACTGCTTTAGACAGATGTAATGTGGTGGAAGGAAAATAGTCTTGACCACTGCCGCCCAATGTTCGGTTTTAAATCGAAATGGAAAATAATGTCAATAATAAACTGCAGTAATAATAAAGTGCATATTTCTGTATTTTAGTAAAAGTGACATTTGAGCAAAAAACAAATCATTCCGTGAGTTTTTATCTCCAGGTAAACGTTTCATGTAAGAAAGCCTGCACACTAAGTATAGATACTACACCCAGTAGGCGATCTATCCTCGCTGGGTGTTCTTGGCTACAAGCAGTTGGCAGTGGTACAGGTCTGATAACCATCATGCAACGCTGATAGAGATAAATCAGATTATAGTCATAACACCTATATTTTGCGGCAGAAAGATTAAAAAAACAAGAAAAAAGAAGAGCTTTCTGTGCCAAACCATCCCAAGAGACTCGCAGCATGAACGGAAGAGCTTGAGATACCGTACCCGTGGCAAAGGCAAGAATCCATCCGATCTTCGTCGACATGAAAAATCCCATATCATCCCATTTCAAGCCGAGCGGAGGGCGCGGGATGGTGCCGAGGCGCCGGAATAAAGAAACGGCTCTGAGTCACACGGAGGTGATTAGCTGCCCATTATTAATGTGTGTCGCTGTGTATCAGTGATTAAGCTCCGATAAACACTTAGTAGGTGTGTATGCACAGTCTTTCCCTTCTCCGGCCGACTGCTGACGTTACCTGCCCCCCGGTGCGCGCTGAGCTCATCTTCCCCCCTTCAGCACCGGACAGCTCTCACCTCCCCAAACAGCAACCACTGCCTGCTTCATCACACACCCACACACTGAGCATGATCTATCTATAGATCTATATATAGATGTCTGTCTATCTATCTATCTATCTATCTATCTATCTATCTATCTATCTATCTATCTATCTATCTATCTATCTATCT
>JAVDPK010001577.1:33502-59585 GCA_034780415.1 Cichlasoma orientale | reverse complement strand
CTGAGAGCGAGCCATTCTTTCACAAATGTTTGTAGAAGCAGTCTGCATGCCTAGGTGCTTGGTTTATACACATGAATTCAATGACCTGGATGGGTGAGTGAATACTTTTGGTAATACAGTGTATATACTAGTGCATATGGTAGTCACAGGCAAGAGATGTAGCTGGGAGCAAGACCATGAAGGACCTTAAAAGTAGGCATCTTAAGTTTTTACTAAAAAATGAACTGGGACCTGAAGACATTTTTGAAACGAAGCAAGATATGCAGCACGATTGTTTCAAAGATCACTCACATTCTGAATGTAGAACTGGAAATCTTGGGGATAACGGAAGGAGGCCTCCAAAGACTGAACAGTGAAATCTTGACTTCCCTTGTTGGAGAAACCCACCAGGAACCTCACAATTTCATTGGCAGGAAACTCTAAAAGTTTCATGAACACAAATAAATAATAAAAGTAAAAACACAAACACACAAAGCCACTAATCTGGCTTATATGCCAACCATGAAACAATTAATTAGCAATCAATAACATAAAAGGGAAAAAAAAAAGCAAGACCAACCTTCTCCTGTCGTGAAGATGATGGTTGTGTCAGCATCAGGGTGAGAAGCTAGCAGTTTATCGGCTGTATCATCAGGTTCATCTTCGTCTCCTTCCTGTTAATGGACACAACTTGACATAGTAAAGGAGCCACTAGCATGTCAAATCCAAGCTTTTCTGCACGCTGTGCCATCAAAAGCACTGTACACACCGAGCTTTGCATCTGATCCTCTTCAACAAGCACGTCTTCATCATCTTCCTCTTCATCTACCGCGGCATCCGAGTCCTCAACAATGTCCTCAGCAGAGTCTGAGTCGGCGTACACGTGGCCTGCGAGTCAGAAGCCACAGTGAAAATATGAATGAATGAGGGGAAGAGCGCTGGCTGCTACACTGGAAAAAGTATAATGGATTTTTCATATTAACCTTATATTGTCTGGAAATGACAATCTAAGCTTTTACTCTTTGAATTATTGAGCAAATAAAACATAAGAAATGCCCATATGCTCAAATGCCACATTCAGTCATTGTCTTCACACAGACAGTACTCATTTATTTCAGAGCATTTTGCGTGTATGTGTGTACAAATCTTTTACAAACTGTTTACATGGCTGTAATGTATCAGATCATGTCTGTATCAAGTCATGTGCCGGAGCAATTTTAAGAAGAAAAGCCATAAAAATGTAGGAATACTTAAATCCATGACTAAAATAAACGACTGCATTAAAATTGGCTACAAGGGCTGAAATTTTTATTCAAAAATAACATAATGTCATAATTTTACAGCTGGCATTGTCATTGTTGCCAGGTTATTTCCCTTTCTGCAGTAAAACTGGCAACCTTGTCGCCAATTTCAAATAAACAGCAGCACAAAAACTAACAGTAACATCTTATCTATGGTGACGTGTCCCAGAAAGAGGGAACCTCCTGCTGTTACTACATCCTCAGGGGCTTCGCAGATGTGTATTAAAAGCTCCTCTGTGTCTCTAAAGGTAGAATAAACTTTGCATCAAGCTGCATTGATGTTAGTGGCTGATCCAGCTGTGGACAAAGCTGCCTGATTGCTCTGCGACTGTGCCACGTCAATAACTTTCTGACCATCAGCGAAGTGAGGCTACAAATCCATCTGCATGCTTTAAAGTGAAAAAAATAAATGAATAAATGCTTACCAACTGATATCAAACCGCAAGGGAAGGCCAGGAGAAAAAGCAGCGAAAGCTTTGATGTAAAATTGAACATGTTTGCAGCAGTGGAGGCTGAAGTTAGTAACACATCAGCAGTTTGAGGAGCAGAGGACAGAAGCTGAGGAGGGGGCGGGATAAGAGGAGGACTTCTTCTTCTTCTCCATGTTTCACGGCGGCTTATTGGTGAATTACCGCCACCTACAGGTGGCTGGATCCGCCTGTTTGGGATGTTTGTTTTTGTGCTAGCGTCTAAAAATGTTAAAAACGGCGATATTAAGTCGAATCCGCATTGGTTTTTTTTCTGAAGGGTCGGGGCATGCCTATCGAGGTGGGGGGCATTAAAATCCCTTGGTTCACACTGTATTACACCATTCACAATCCAATAGTATAATGTATATGACTCAGAAAAGTTCCATTCATTATGATGTTAAAACTAACTAGGATTATGACTCTTACTTAAGAGTCTAAGAGACTTAAGTCACCACTTTGGAAAACTGAGCAATAATAAAATAATAAAAATAATTAATTACATTTTTAGGCTACTGGGATTAGAAAAGATTAGATTCAGTTTGATTCAGTTTATTGTCATTACATAATGTCACAAGTACAGCGCAACAACATGCAAATTGCATCTAACCGGCAGTGATAAAAAAGAGCATATGATTCAGCATGTACACAGGTTATACATCTGTGTTAGGATAAAGCCTGAACTGTTCAGTGTTTTTACACCTGTTTTTTATTCTGTATTTATTTCTGATTCTGATATTTCTGATAGTCCCCAGTGTCACCCCATTAAAAAATATTTTATTATAATTTTATTTTTTGTCTTTAGCACAGTCATGTGCCTGTCTGCGTCCTTATAATAAATAAAAATCCCTAATTGTTTAGTATTTTATTTTAGTTTAGAGTTACAAACCTTAAAAAAAAAGTTGGGACGCTTTGTAAAATGTAAATAAAGACAGAATGCAGTGAGTTGTAAATCTCACAAACCCATATTTTATTCACAAATAAAAAATAAATTGAATTTGATGGCAACAACACATCTCCAAAAAGTTAGGAGAGGACCATGTTTACCACTGTGTAGCATCCCCTCTTCTTCTTCCATCAGCATAAACTTTTGGGAATTGAGGGGATGAGTTGCTGGACTTTTGGGAGAAGAATGTTGTCCCATTCTTGCCTGACTCTAGGAGTGTAGCTGTTCTTTGTCATATTTTTCATTTCATGAAGCTCCAAATGGTGAAAGGTCTGGACTGCAGGCAGGGCAGTTCAGTTTCTCCAGATTATCTGAATCTTTTGATTTGACTTGACTTTGAATATCTCATCATGTACACATGATGAGATATTCAAAGTCTTCACAATTTTGTTGTGAAACATTATAACAGTATTCCACAATTTGTATAGTGTTCTGCAGATTGGTGAATCCCTGCCCATTTTTACTTCTTAGAAAAGCTGCCTCTCTAACATGATTAGCTGCTAATTAGTTGCAAGTTCCTCCAGCTGTTTCTTTTTAGTACCACCTATTTTCCAGCCTTTTGTTGACCCGTCCCTGCATTTCTGACATGTGTTGCGGCAATCAAATTCAAAACGAGTTAATATTTTTCAAGTTGTATTTTCAAGTGGTAAATGGAAGTGGTATTGCACAAGGCGTGTACACCTGCATGTGCAGCTGAAAAAATACTTTGCAAAATGCAAAGTCTTGCATTGGGACAGGATTCAATAAACCCAGACACACACACCTGCACCCTCACCCTTGCAGACGTAACATGGTGCAGCGTGACAAGAAAGTAGCTGAAATCCAGAGGAAGACAAACAAATGAAGACAAACAAATGAAGAATGCGAATTTTAAAAAATGGTCACTATCAGAAAGATTTTTTTTTCATTGAGCACATTTTTGTGCAGATTATAGTAAAAGGTTTAAATTATTGGGGCTGCACATAATTAGCATGGCAGTATCTCAAACCCCTGCTTCTGCTTGCAGCGGAAAGTTACTGATGTAGAGTGGTTAATGTGGTTTCACATGTTTTTGACCAGCATACCTAAGAATAACACAAACCTTTCTCGAGTACTCAGTTTTAGCCACCTTAGTCTTATCTTGTCTTATTTGTTCCTATTAATAAACATTCTCTCTCACTGTTCCATTGGAATTATCCCGTAAGTAGACAATACTGAACAGCAGGATGGAGCAACAGAGCCAGGATATTAGACATGCAATGTGATGCACAGTGCTTCAGTTAGTATTTTCTGCAACATTTCTTTTGACAAATCCTGCAAAGAGCACACATTTTGACTTCTCAGCTGAGCAGATCCATTACTTTAAATAGTTGTTTGAGCGCAGTGGTATAACGGTGGACATGCTTTGACCTATAGCCCACACTCCTTGCAGAAGAATAACTCACCAAGTGTTGTGGGGGATGGGTAAAGAAGCTTGATGTCTTGAGACACTCTTCACTGAGTTCTCAGCCATCTCAGATGTAAACAACAGTAACGAGTGACTCCATGGTTAAACTGAAATAACTCAGATGTCTGACAAAGTGATTAAACACTTTGATGAAGCAATCCTTCCAACATCTGGTTTCATTTAATGTTCAAAATGCAACACTAAATACGCAGAATAAGGCACAAAATGACTGGTGTCTGTGTGTTCAACCCACGCTTTCTCCAGTAAACAGACCGTGAGAGTCTTACCATTTGCTCCTCTCATCCTGAACTGGTATTCAGTCACTGACACAGATGGGACTGATCAGCAGGCTGCCAGCTCCCACAAGTTTGTATAGAGAAGATTTAGGAGCTGCAGTTTAGCACTATAAATGAGTCCGGATAATTGATTGCTGAACCTGGCCAAATTAATTCCCAAAATATATGCAAATATTTATCTTACATCTGACAGTGTGTTGGACTTCATGTTCATTGATTTGAACAAACTGTTTTAGAGGCTCACATCCAGGTTATGATCTTTTTTGGGAGTGTATTAGTCTTGTCTCTGAACAACATTCATTCTCTGCCAAATATTAATCTTTGTAGCGGTCATCAGATGAAGATAAATCCAGGAGACTGGTGATGACAGTGCAGAATGGATAAAACAAACAAACTTTATCCCCAGGAGAATTAAAAGGCTTAAAGAAGCCAAACACATCCCTCCACCGACAGATTTGTGTTGATAATATGGGAATTAGGTACACAGAGAACTAAAAACTAAAATTGACTCCAAAAATGACTAAAACCAGGATGTAACTTAAAACTGGGCCTCTAGTTTGTAAACACATCCATTAACACCTCCTTGCTGCTATGATTCCTGTTGTCAGCTGTCGCTGCTATAAAATATGAACTGCTAATTTAGGGCATGTGTTGCCAGGCAAAGAGGTCAGCTTGAAAAAGTTAAAGCAATGAACATCACCTTTCTCGTGTGCTGGATGTGTTATACTGTTACTAGAATATTTCTCACTCGTTAGCCTCTTCTCACTCTAAATAGCCTATAGGTGTGAATGTGAGTCTGTGTTGGCCCTGCGACAGGATAGCGACCTGTACAGGGTGTACCCTGCCTCTCGCCCTATGACAGCTGGGATAGGTTCCAGCCTTCATTTTTAAATGAAAACATAATGTGCAAATAAATAAAAATGGCCTCTGTCCAAAAGTTCAAATAAGGCTTCAAATTAAATCAAAAAGATTTTTCTTTCCAAAACAACTGAAAAGTTTACAGACGATTCAGTTCATGAAGAGGTTTACTATTCAGAACGAACGCTAATATTAATACGAGATAAAAACAGAAGACAAACGTAGCTGCTCCTGTTGTCCTTCACTTGTTAGCTAACATAACTGAAATGGTGCTGCTTAGCAGACATCAGTGTCTCTTTCACTTTCTCCATCCTCCTCTCTGTTCCACCATCATTATGTTGTTCACATTATGTTCGTCTTTGTTAATATTGTTGTTATTGGCAGACAATGGAGGCAATACTGCACATATTTTCCTGTAGTGTATTGCAGTTACAAAATCACATACATGGTTTTAGAATATGACGCATCAACATTAAAATTTCACGTTGACAAATTTTTGTAGTCGACGTCATCAATTATATCGACGAATCGTTGCAGCCCTAGTGATAAGAATAATTAACTCCAACCAACCAACCGACCAACTGACCGACCAATATCATTATCATACCTGTGTTGGTATTGGTCTAATATCACATACATCTAAATTCCCCAGTCATTTTCACTTATTAAACACTTTGTTCATCAGTTTTATAACAGATTTTTTTTGTGCTTAAAGGTGCTAGTTAGCATTTTTATTTTATTTAATTTTTGTTTAATTAATGAATTAATTAATTTTAATAGAAATATGACAAAGAAAGAAAGATTCTGTAAACAAAAGCATTTGTATCTGGTATGATAAGCCTGCACACTTTCCCATTGGTTGGTTTTTATATACAAATCTCTGCGGCTTGTTTCCTTTTTATCTGTGTTCATGCATGTGTAAAAATCATAACCACTAGAGCCTTCGCTGTAGTGGTTACAAATATTTGTCTCCTCTACAAATGTTTTACAAATGTTTGTCCCCAGAGACAGGGCAATATTAGAAAAAAGGGCTTTTAAATATGCTGCCCTTGTTTTCTGGAATAATTTACATAAGGACCTGAAATTGTCAGAACTGTTTACTCTCGGGGAGTTTAATAATTCCATTTTAAAGAATGGAGAACACAGTAATGCTGGGCAATGGGATTGCTTTTGAAGATCATTTTGTTCTTAATGTGTTCTCACATATCAGCCAGATGTTGTGTTCACTCCGCTATTCTGTCTTTTTATATTTCTCGCAATTTCTGCTGCCCTTTTGGCCAGGTATCTCTTCAAAAGGAGATTTTTAATCTCAGCAAGACTTTTTACCTGGATAAATAAAAGATAATATATAGTATCTCATAGACGGTTATATGGCTTTTCAGGATATTTACAGTAAAAATGACATATTCTCTCAAATCACAGCTGTTCTTCTGATTATATTCCTTAATATTGAAAGGGCAGGTTCACAGCCTTGCTTCCTGATGTTTCTTATAGTCTAAAAAAAGTTTGTGGTTTTCTGCAAAAGCACACATCCTGTAACAGTCCTTCTCAAAAGAAAGGCAGACAGAAGACGCACTCGTGTCACATCTGAGCGAGCACAAACATGCAACGGATTCTGTAGGGTTGCTTTTCAAAGATACAGTTTAGTAGCAGTTTATTATCACAATATAGTTCGGATTGTCGTCGGTAAAACGCCGCTGCCATGGGAAAAAATAACAGCACCTGTCAGCAACGTAAGTCTTGAATGAAGATACAGAAACTGTTAACTTTGATCAGGAAAATAATGTAACCCGAGCGTCAGTGTTAGATGTTAAAGGTCATTACAGTCGTGATAAGTAAAGATGGTTAGTATTAATGCTTAGGAAGGATGCCATCAAACCAAGAGAGACTGTTGTTTTTTTTACACTACATTAATGTTGGACTAGTAAACTAGAAGTTTAACCTGTTTGACTGTAGTAAAAAGGTCGAAGGGTGATTTTCATATTGGATGATATTTTGATTAGTCAGCAGCTGCTGTGATACTTTTGAATCTTCTTTTATTGCTCTAACAGGATGCTTCACTATCACTCTTTGTAGTGAGTCACCAATGACAAATGAACATGAACTGAAGCTGCCTGCAATTTATTCTACAGCAAACTAACAATGACTGTATTCGTATTAACAAGGGGTTGAAGTACCTTGAATAATATGAAAAAAAGATTTTATCGCTCGACTCTGAAGCCCACCTCAGCTACTTTAACAGCTTTCATTGCAGTTCTTCACTACTAACTAATCAATAACTTATTGCCACAGTTTGCAGATGCAGTTGTAAATTTCTGAGAAAAAGGGATTAAAAAAACAAACTATATGCTAACACAGACAAAGATCCTTCCCTTAGACCAGGAATGGGAAATTAATTTTCTCAAGGGCCCACCTGAGAGACTGGGACTGTTGTGGAGGGCCGCACCAATAAGCTTATAAAGAGATCAAATTAATACTGAGCAGAACTGTTCAGCGTATTGGTGCCATAATACTCACAGATTCTCATGCGGCCCCATGGAAAAATTAATTGCCCACCCCTGTCTGAGATGTTGGTGGGGAGAGAAAAATATCTAAAATTAGACTCACTATTGGACTTCAGCCGGGTGGGAGTCAGGCGGGTGGAGCTGAATAATGAAATGTTTGCAACTTTGTTTATAAATCAATGAATATTGCTTTAAATAAATGATCAAAACCAAACAAAAAAATTCTCTCCAAGACTAAGTGGTCTAAAAGGTCAGTTTCTTTTACACAGAGTGCTCTCCCACTCTTGACATTCACGCTTGACATTCAATGAATCTACTGTGTAAAGGCACATGGGTAAACTCAGACAGTGATAAGCACTTAAAGGCATGTTTAAGTATTTCTTAGTAGTTTAATTAGGACTGTGCAGTTTTGCCCAAAGGCAACAAGCAACACTGTGTAAGATCACAGAATGTGCTTCACTTTAATGAGATGATGCATTACCAAAACTAAATTATTTATTTACGTTTGTAGAAGAGAAGCACTAGATATTACTCAGACAGAATGTGGGCCCAGTTTGGTCGCTGCAGAATAAAGTACAATAACAAAAGGCTGTAATTTATGTGTTGTAGACCACAGTTAGAATTACACGTTTTATATGATGCAATGGCAAACCTAAAAACAATTGTGTAATTATTGAGTATTTTACTCACTCGATTATGATAAGGCTGCTGGTGCTGCTGGTTAAACATAGTATATAAAAAAAACTTTGCAAATGGTTTCTGGGGTAGGAAATGCACCTAAGATGCTTTGCTAATTCCTGCAGCAGACATTGCGCACATCACACATCCATGCATGCAGGTTTCTCAGCAAAACCACATGTTCTGCTGCTCAGTGACGCTGCTCAAGGACTCTGTGCAGTTTTAACAGTTTGGTTTATTGCCCAGTTTCCTTCAGCAGGGTTTAAACAATCCACTTTCAAGCATAACGTTTAGGCATAACATCTAAAAAAAAAGAAAGAAAAAAATCCAGTATATAAATACTATAAAGTATTTATAGTATTATTTAGTTGTTTGGTCATTTAATGATGCATGAATGAATGTTCTTCAAGAATTAATATTGTTATTATTAGTAGTCTTTTATTTATTGTTGGCGTAAAATGTGAACTCAAAATGCTAAAAAAAAAAAAAAAAACTCGCTGTCCTAAGTTTCTAAAATTAACTTGATTCTATGTTGGGTGGTGCAGTGGTGGAGCACAGCCAACTCTCTCTGTGAGTCAGGTATTTCTCTGTGATGTTTTTTAAGCTGCATGAGAGTCCTTTTCTCACAGTGCTTCCATGTCTTCCCACAATTAAAAAAAAAAACATGGCATTAAGCTGACTGCACGGTAAACATTGTGCATGTGTGTAAATGTTCGACAGTGGATGGACAGAAAATTAAAAACATGACTAAGTAAAGGACAAACTGCTTTATAATTTTTTAAAAATGTACACAGCAGTTTTAAGTCCCCACATGTAAGACAAACTGTGGATTCAGTTAGGGTGGCAATGGTGCAGTGGGTAGGTGCTCACCCTGCAACCGGAGGGTTGCTGGTTTGAGTCCCTGTCTGAGTGCATGGTGTCCTTGGGCAAGACACTTAACCCGTCAGACTGCCCCAGGGCAGCTGTGGCTACATTAGTAGCTTACCACCACCAAGTATGATTGGGGTGTGCATGAAATTGTAAAGCGTCTTTGAGTGCCTTGAAAAGCTCTATATAACATTAATGCATTATTATTATCATTGCTCGGTACAATTTAGTGACTCATGCTTCTCTTTTTTTTTTCCAGCTTCAGACTTGGAGTGTCCATCAGTGGAGCTCCAAGTGATCTTAGGGGTTCTTGTTGCAGTGCTGATCCTCTCACTGGCTTGGAATATCTTATGCTGTGTATCAAAATGTGGCTCAGGTAATTATATTAGTTACTCTTTCTTCTTTACAAAAAGAAAGCAAACAAAAAAGATCTAATTGTGACTACATGAATTTTTATCTCATATCAGGAAAATGGCGACATCGACTGAGGCGAAGACAAAGGTGTGTAGCCTGCTTAAAACAAAAATACAAACTTATGTCAACTCAAATGATCTGCATGTGTAAAACACACAGATAATTTTCCTCTCTTTTCCAAATTTTAGTCAGAGCGTGAGGCAGATGGAGGATAATCCTATTTATGGAAACATAAACTACATGCAAACAAGTAGGTGCAAGTATGGTGTAGGTGTGCTTGTATGTGCACGTGCCTTTGTATCAGATTACAGTGTGATGTTATCTTCCACAGGTGTAACTTTGTTAACAGAAGACAATCCCCCTCACTCATCACTCACCTCTTCATCTGCAAGGAATCAGCGGCGATTCAGATCAGATTTACAGGTAGATCCTTTAACTCTCTTTAGAAATTTTGAGGTCAGATGTTGGTAGCAATCTATATATAAATATAAATTTATATAGCAATATAAAGTGCACCTCTAGGATAGGTCAGTCTGGACCTCCTATTCTGCATTGAAGTGTGATCATGTTACATTGTGTTTCATTTCTTCCTTCAGTCCAAAAACCATGACTGCTATGCCAACCTGACCTTAAAGGGTCCCAGGCTGCAGGCTGGTCACAGCTGTCCACAGATACAGTACTCAGATGTAGTGCAGTTACAGGAGCCACTGGCATCCGAGAAGGAGGATGACGCTAATGTAGACGCCATTTCCACCCTATCTGATCTGTACGCTTCCGTGCAAACTCAGCGAACGAAAACCATCGACTCTGCAGACACAGAAGAGAGCTACGCCAACCATCTCTGAGACACACACACAGCTGTCGATGCTGAGATGACATAAACGGTCTTTTTTTTTTTCAGCCTTGACTTGTCACCACAGGATGTCAGTGTTTGTCATATATGAAAAATAAAAACTGTGTAGTTATGAAGTACACGTCACACTTCTGTGATTCTTTTTGAAACATTTCACTCCAGAAACCAAAACGAGGAAAATTTCAATGAATTATTAACAATAAAAAGGATACAAGCTGAATTTTACTTAAATAAATTTCAGTGTGATTATTGTGTATTAAATTAATATGATTTTTCTTTGAGGGAAACTAAAATAAAACTCATATTAATTTGCCCCACAGTTTGAGAACCACTGCTCTGCCTGAAGGTGAAAGCTTTAACATGAAATGTGCATTTTGTGTTACATTTCTAAGCTATTTCTTTAGTGGACTTTCCATGTTTTTGTTTATGATGCATTTGATAGCTAATTATGTACAATATCTATATTGTTTGTTCTGTACAAAATGACACAGTAATGAATTCATTGTGTAATGTTTACTCTAATAAAATGCAATGATGATCTAAGGGTGCTCCAGACATGTTTTTGTATGCTTAACAATATAATACACTTATACTAATAAGTAAGTTAATAAGGAAGCAGTAAGCAAATTTTATTTATGTAGCACATTTATAACAAAAGTACTTTACAATAAATAAATGAATAAATACATGCATACATAAACTACAATAAGTTCCCAAAGATTGATGCCACACATTAACAATATTTACATAAAATAACACAACAGCAATCAATCTTCTGACCACAGTTGCAGAGATCAGCAGTTTCCAGAGCTTGACAAAAAAGGGCACGTCTTCAGTTTAGATGCAAAAGCAGTAACAGCTGGTGCTTGACTGAGGGCACTTTGGGGATCATTCCAAAGTCTTGGTACAACAACAGCAAAAACATGACCCCCCCCCCCCCTTTGAATTAAGCTTCGACCAGGCGATGATTAAAAGTGATTGGGAAGCAGAAATTAATGATCCTGAGGAAGTATATGGATGCAGCATGTCTATTACATATGCAGGTGCAAGACCATTTAAGGCTTTAAAGACAAACAGCATCACTTTATACAGGATTCTGTAATACACAGGAAGACACTGCAAGGCTGCTAACACTGGAGTAATGTGATCTCTTTTTTTTAGTCCCAGTCAGGAATCTAGCTGCAGCATTTTGGACTAATTATAAATGAGCAAGAGATGATTTACTAACTCCAGTATACTGTTCATTAGAGTAGTCTAGTGCAGATGAAACAAAGGCATGAATAACCCTTTCCAGAGCTGAAGCTTTAATAAATAAGATCTATTACAATACAAAGTAAGATACAACTATTAAAATCGTATAACTAGATAAAAACAAAATAAAAGCCTGAGCCCATATGGAAGAAAGATCAAGGGAACAGTTTACCCTGCCCGGGATGAGGTTACCGGGCCCATCCTGGAGCCAGGACTGGGGAGGGTGTCTAAGGGAGAGCACCTGGTGGCCTGGTGGCATTACCCCATGGGGTCCAGCCTGGCGCTGCCCAAAAAGGAGACATGGGCCCGCCCCCCTGTAGGCCCACCACCTGCAGGAGGTGTTACAGGGGTCAGGTGTGTTGGTGGCAGCCAAGGGCGGAGGCCCTGGTGGACCGATCCCGGGCTATCGAGGCTGGTTATTGGGACATGGAACGTCACCTCTCTGGTAGGGAAGAAGCCTGAGCTAGAGCATGAGGTTGAGCGATACTGGCTAGATATAGTTGTGCTCACCTTAACTCATGGCCTGGGCTCTGGAACCAGTCTGGAGTTGCCTTTGGTGAGAGGCAGCGGGATTGGGGTGGGTATCCTTGTATCCCCTCGGCTTCCTGCCTGTATGTAGGAGTTTTCACCGGTGAACAAGAGGGTTGCTTCCCAGTGCCTGCAGGTCAGGGAACTGGTCCTGACTGTTGTTTGTGCTCATGTGCCTGACAGTTCAAATTACCCAGTTGGAGTTGCTGGGTGGGGTTCATGTGGGTGCTCCATTCAGTGACTCCATCACCCTACTGGGAGACTTCAACACTCGTGTGGGCAACGACAGTGTGACCTGGATGGATGTGATTGGGAGGAGTGGACTGCCTGATGGTCTGTTATTCGACTTCAGTGCAAACCACAGTTTGTTCATAACAAACACCATGTTCAAATACAAGGATGTCCATAAGTGCACGTGGCACCAGGACACCCGAGGTCACGGATCGATGATCGATTTTGTAATCATAGCATCAGATCTGTGGTCGTATGTTCAAGACACTCAAGTGAAGAGAGGAGCTGAGCTGTCAACTGATCACCACCTGGTGGTGAGTTGGATTAGGTGGCAGGGGAGGACGGTGGACAGAACTGGCAGACCTAAACATTTAGAGAGGGAATGCCTGGTGGGAGGAGTTTGGTGAGGCCATGGAAAAAGACTTTCAAACTGTCTCAAAGTGATTCTGGTAAACTGTTAGGCTGACTTCAACTGATTTGAAGTGGGGCAGTGGAAGGAACACTTCGAGGACTCCTTAATCCCACAGACATGTCTTCTGTAGTGGAGGCAGAGTCTGGGTTTTGTTCACGAGTGAGAGGAGAGGTGAGCGGGAGACTGATAGATGGATTGAGGCTGCGGCTGCAGTGATGCAGCTGCTTTTTTCATCCTTAGTTTTAGTTTAGTTTTTAGTTTTATAATTGCTATAATAACCTTGGTGACAATAAACTAGGTGAATCTTTGAGTGGTAAAAGACTTTTAAGATGCTTCTCACATGCTTACAGATGCCTGATCCGTCAATAATTGCTGACTTTCGATCAGCTGTGTAATAAATCCCCATTCTTCTCTTGGCTCTTGTCTTCAGTTTTCTCTTAACATCACTTTCGTCTGCTCTGTTAATGTTTAACTCTGTGAAATTACTGGTTCATTGAACAGACATCACCCAATATAGAAAAAAAACCTTTTTACTCTGTAAAAAGCAAGATTTATTATCAGTACCTCCTTTCTGTAAACTCCTCTAGTTGTGACATCAGGGTTCTTGGATGAAAGGTCACTTAGGTCTGTACTTTGAATTTGTCAAACAGCCTTATTTATGGCAGTGGAAACAATTACAGTTTCATTTCATAATCAATGTCTAAGATAAGAGGAGTTTGTAATAGCTAGTAGTCAATGTTAATTGCAGGACAGCTGTAAAATGATCATTAGCCAGAGTGTGGTAATACACATGCAGTCTCTACAGTCACTTGAAGGTTTTCACATCACTGTGCGCTATGTGCAGTCCTGTGATAAACTAAGTACACCCTCACTCCATGAGAGTTAAGAGGGTAAGTATCAGTCAGGTGTTGCTTCATATGCACTTGATTAAATGAATCAGTGAGTGTGATCACCTCTATAGACATGGAGGTTTTAGCAGTTTGCTGGTCTGGAGTATTCAGGTGTGTGTTAACACAATATCACAAGCTTCCCAAGAGTGGTCATTTCAGGAACTTCCAATAGATGGCAGGAGTCTCCATGGACTATGGTGTTCACACACAACATTATGATCTGTACTAAGAATAGAGGCTGGAGAGGTGGAGCTATGCTCTGGAGAGATGAGAAATGAAAGTCAGTAGAAGCAAGACAGAATCCATGTGTGGGACTGAGAGGGAGACAGATGTAACAGTGAAGCTGAAAGAAGTAGAGCCAGTAAAGGAGGATAGGTTTAAATATGTGGGGTTAACCATGTAAAGCAATGGACAGTACACAAGAGAATTGAAGAGGAGGATGCAGGCAGGGTGGAGCGGGTGTAGACGAGTGCCAGGGCTGATTTGTGACAAAAAATAGCAGCAAGACTGAAAGGGAACGTTTAAAAGATGATAGTAAAACCTGCTATGATGGATTGTTTTGGAGACGGTTGTGCTAACAAAAAGACAGGAGGCTGAGCTGGAGGTGGCAGAGTTGAAGATGCTTATATATTTTTTTTTGGAAGTGACCAGAATAGACAGGATTAGCAATGAGTGTATCAGAAGGACAGCTCAGGATGAACACTTTGGAGGCTATACTTACAGTATGACTAAGTTCGGCCTCACAGAGCTGCTGGCTTGGCTGCAGACTCTTAGACTTTTTGTTAATCTTATTTTAGTTAGTCAGAGAGTAAATAGAGTAGGTAATCAAGAGAGGTGAGTAAACTAACCTGAATCTGAAGTGAAATCTTTGTCATGGTGGTCTCATGATACCCCACCATTTGTTAGAGGTAAAATCTCAAAGAATTTGTGGTTTCAGTGATGTGATATTCTTGAGAAAATCAGGGGAAAATGTAATACATTTACCACATCACATATGTTCATAACACACAATTTTAAAATAAGGAATTTTCCATAAAGAAGCTCAGCTGAACATCAAAGCCCGTTCCATTATTGTGTGCTTGATAAAATGCAGTGTACAAAGCAGCTTTTGAGAGCAGTCGATGATTAGATAACGGATTGTCTCACACCTATCAGTTCATGAAAGACACTTTGGTTGATGTAGTTAACCTTTGTAACAATGGAATGGCCATTCATACAAGTAATCAAAGCGAGACATGCTTACCTTTCAATTATAATCTTTCTTGGCACACTGGCATAATAAACTCAGTAATAAGCCAAATTTTATAGACTCAGTTTGGAGCTTGCTAAATTTGATTTTTTTATTTTTAAATTGTCCAGGTGACATAAAAATCTGTAATTAAATAAGATAATGAACAGAATATAAATACTTGTTGGTTTATTTTGTACTCTCTGCCAAAAAAACCCAAACAAAATAAATGTAACTGAAGAATCTAATGGAGAAGAGTTTGTATTGCCTTTAGAGAGTTTTGGCATAAAGCCGGTGTTTATCGGTTCGAGAGATGGCAATATCACAGATGCTCAATGTTTTATAGTATTTATCTTGAATAAACAGGAAATGATTATATTGTTAGACTGGATATCTATTTTTAAATTTACTTGTGTAAAACCAGGTTTGAATTACTTGCTTACATCCTCAGTAATCTTGGCTTATCTGGGACAAAATGATGTCTTATTTGCAGTAAATATGTTGTTTATCATATAATTTGCTTCACATTGGCGACCACCAACAAAAATCCACGATGCCCAGATAAAAAGGCACTTTGAAAAGCTTGGCATTGTGGAACATTGTGGTCTGCTGTCTGACATAGATTAGTTTTGAGCATAGTACACTAACATGTAACAGTCTCACTGTTACGTGGGTGAAAATCACCATAGGGTTAACATAAAACAGTCGTAACTGCACATACTGTATGCCTTGCACATATAATGAGAGAGCAAAGTCAAAGTCCAGCTGATAACATGAACTCATGTATGTTTTCATTCAAATCTTCAAACACTAGTTTTTCTTTAAAGTAGAGCCAGCATAATTTTTAAATATCATATAACATATGCACACAACAAACATAAAATTTATTGTAACATGGGGAATTTTCATTAGATGATGAATTTCTTTAAAATTCACAGTGATTTTCTCATAAGCTCATTTATTTGCGTATTATAAGTTTTTGCGGATTTTCTTTTGTTCAGGCTTTGAAATACGGAGACTGCGTCACTGCGTGCGCTCACTGATTGAACAATAGGCCATACTTGGGGCTGTTAACTGTAAAGCAGATGGGGCTTTTTTATCTTTGAGGTCATTGACATATGACTCTGGCTCTGTAAAACAATGGCAGATTTCAATATGGATAGTGTTTCTATATCTTTGAGATGATCTATACACCTTATAGGGTCAAAGTTCAACAGAGATAAGGTTGTTGTGTCTTTGAAATCATTAACAACATCGTGGTGATGAAAATCCCATGTTTATCCCGTTTCTGAAAACTTTTTAATATATTGTGCACATAATCATTCAATAAGTAAACAAATGATTTCATTTCTATTTCCATTCTGTTTTGTGGAGTCTGTAAAATATGACACACAGAGGAGCTGATGTGTGGCATGTATACACCTGTCTTCACACATTAATTATAAATAAAAAATAAATAACAAATGTGAAATAAAGCTGCTGATTTTATTATATTTGTCTTCATTAAATCGTTTATTTCAAATGTTTTATATTACAAAACTTTCAAATTTCCACCTGTTACTCATCTGTGGCCATTTCTGTGCAAACACGAAATGGAAACAGTACAGTTTGAAGAGCATTTGACAAAAAAAATCCAAAAAGATTTAATCACTTTAACAGATATAATGATCAGTCTCATGTTTGCAACACTGAAAACACTGAAGTGCAAATATTTACATATAGTTTGAAATGAAAGTTTTTTTTTTTATTTTTTAAGAAAAATTCTTATAAAGAATAAGATCTCAGGCTTTGGTGTCCATAGGAGTCATTTGCCCTTTTTCCTCACAGCTTATACTGGCAAAGTCAGAGGGCATATCAAAGAAAAGCTCATCATCGAAGCAGTCTTCATCAGACGGCGATGCCAGTGAGGGGAACTTCATGACCAGTCCGGTGAGCAGGCCACCAGATGCAGAAGCTGCGATGGTTATAAAGACAGCTGCCACCTGGTAAAGCGCTTGTTCCTGTGCAGTGCGGCCCAAGCCCGGGTTCAGTCCAGGAATCAGCTTCTGCAGCTCGAGCAGATGTGGATCTCCCTCAGGTGGAGCGCGATGGGAAAAGGTCTGATACAAGCTGGGCCCATAGGTTTCCTCAGTGGCAAGGAGGATGGCGCAGATCCCTGCTGTGGCAGATATGATGCCAGTCAGACCGTGGAGGTTGTGGATACCGCACTGGTCTTGGATCCTCATGCGATGAGCCATAAAGGGGCTCAGGTACTTGTAACCAAAGAAACAGGCAGTACAGCCCATGACGCCCAGGGCATATGCAGCTACGGGTGAAATCATCATGTCCACAGAAGCCCCAACAGTCACACCGCCTGCCAGAGTCACATTCTGGATATCAACCATTCTGAGCTTGCCCCGCTTATTGAATAGCGCAGAGAGTGCAAAAGCAGTTATGGTGGATGAGGAGAGACCTATGAAGGTGTGGAGTATTGCTCTGTGCTGATCATCGCCTTTAAATGTAAGAGCAGAGTTGAATGAAGGCCAGAATACCCAGAGGAAAAGGGTTCCCAGTACCGACAGGATATCTGAATGATAACTAGTGATCTCTTTAGCATGTCCATCATTCAGACTTGGCCGATAGAGCACAAATGTCACCCCTAGACCAAAATAGCAGGCAAACAGGTGAATAAGAATAGTGCCGCCTGCATCATTGATCCGAATGTATTTGGTTACAGCCCACTCTGTCACGGCAAAGATAGGGATCTCAAGAGAAGCCATGACCAGAAGCTGAACAGGACTGGTCTTCCCAAGCACAGCCCCGAAGGAGATGAGCACCGCAGCACAGGCAAACTCTGCATTCACCAGGTTGATCACCCCCAGGTGAATTTTTCCATCATAGTAAAACTGGAAGAAACCTTGCATCAGGATTGCCCACTGGATTGCAAATGTAGCTGTGAGAAAGTTGAAGACCATCCCACCGAAGCCGTAGAATCTGAAAAAAGCCAGCAGGCAACCGAAGCCTATGAAGATCATCACCTGCACATCGGCAAAGTAGGGGTAGTCACGATAGAGGGAGTTGTCCATGGGGTTGGTCTCATTGTTTTGCAGCTTAGCATTGGCATTGTCATCATAAGTAACAAACACGGCATAAAGAGCTATGATGATAACCTCAAACACTAACACAAGCACTGGAAGGCGTATTTTCAAACTTGATGACTTCTTCATGTTGATGCACAGCTCAGTGTCCAGACTGCGGCTCCCCAGCTGCAGCAACACCCCTTTTATACTTTTCTCTCTTTTTTTTTTTTTTTAAATCAGATAAGAGCAGCTAATAGCACTGGTTAAAGAGCATGAATGGATGTAGGGCATAGTTATTTAACAGTGCGACACCTTGAGAGCAGAGTGCACTTTAATCTTTCATTTTCTCACAGCTGACCTTATCTCTCCCCCTGCGGTTTTCCGCCACAGTTCTGATCTCTTTATTTTAAGCTCATCATTTAGAAACAAAGAAAAAGAAATGAGTAGTGTCTCAAATATACACACAATATTATTATTTTTGCATCATTTTTAAAAATCTTTTTTTGGTAAAGTCTGATGACAGAAACATTGTGTTTTTATGGAGTAAAATGATAAATGTGCAAAAGTAATGTATTTAAATGTTTTGTCTGAGGTAATTATATAAATAATGTTTTTAGGCAGTCCAGTGTAGATGTTGCATAAACGCACAGAAGCAAAGGTACAGTTTTTCATCATTAAGGGCCGACTGCTGAGCTGCCTTTAAGACTTTTGGTTATGGTCTTTGGCAGAAAAAAAGAAAAAATTATGAATTTTAGATGAATATTCTAATTTTAACCATGGTGAAATAGTTAATTACACTTAGGAAGCACGGCATAGAACCTCTTCAATGGGTTTTACATACAATAGAGGTGGAAAGTAGGGTAGGCATGACACAATCATGAACTGTCACACTGTTACCACCTAAATCCAACAGAGCCTTTTCCAATATGGGCCACTGAAAGCAGAAAAAGGGACATTGTTAATTGTTCTTTTAGGCAAATTGATTGTTCTAAAAATAAGAATATAAGAAAAGGAAGAGAACGTGTGTAACCATAACTGTACAAACTGGCATATAAAACAGCTGCATTATTACATTATTATTAATTGTGTGTTATATTAGTATGTTGTATTCTAAATGTCATTATGGTTATTATCAGTGCCAGTATATACTGTCATCCCATCCCATCCCACCATTTTCTTCCGCTTATCCTTTTCAGGATTGTGGGGAGCTGGAGCCTATCCCAGCCTGTTGCAGGGCTAACAGTGGCAGACAACCATTCACGCTCACATTCACACCTATGGGCAATTTAGAATCACCAGTTAACCTGACCCCACTAAGTACATGTCTTTGGACTCCAGGTTTTATTCCCAATATGCAAATTTATGACATTTCTGCACTGTTCATCCTGTTCACAATAGCAGGAAGTGATTTTCTGATTTTTATTAAAGCAGGGAAATTTAACAAGATTTGTGGCAGTACAGCTGAAAACAATGAGAAAGAAGTCCGGTGCATATTTTTGCGATAGCAAAGAAGCAGACTGTCTGTAACACACTCAGTGGAGCACAAACTACTAAAATTCATGTTTAATTCATCAGAAAGACTCACATTGCCACTGCAATTTGGTGATATATTTTAATAATTTGACAATGTAGTATTTAAGCGTTTTTGATTTATATGAGTTTGTAAGTTTGCTCAGACAGTGATAACACTGTGATGAATTGTGACCTTTTATTTATGCATTTTCTTTCACAAATGTATTGTCGCCGTCGGGGGTAATGGACTGAAAAAGACAAACACACACTCCGGTCCAGCAAGCAGCAGCAATGTAACTGAAACTGGTGTGCTGACGCCAATTAAAATTTAAAAGAAGAAGATGAATCGACTCCCATGATGCATTGCATTGCCAGCGTATGCAAACAGGAACATGGCTACCGGTGTTTAACATCAGCAGTCTTCGAAAACGCTCCTCTTCCTGCCCGACGCAGTCTGTGATTCACCAGCATTTGCTGCCCCTCCGCGACAGGAGAAAGGTCGGAGTTTATCGGCGGACTCTGGGAACAACTCCTCGGTCGTTCATCGGTCCCAGACAGGTAATGGGCTAGCTAGCGTAAGATAGCTCCCGCTAAAGCTAACGCCGCTGGTGCTGTTAATCTCGTCAGTTCGTTTAATGTGATCATCTGTGATGTCCCCGTTTGGAGATGGGCTGTGATTCATTTAGTCAAAGCAAGACGTGGGAGAACCGTCACTAACCCTTTAGGCCTTTGCTGTGAAACGTACACATAAAGTCGATGTATGGGGGCGGTTTTTTTGTTTCTCCCGAAGCTTTGACACGTCTGCGCCTCGGCTAAAACTTCACAGCGGCTGAAATCAGCATCATCGCCACATGTTATTCATAATTAGATGGTTGTAGTCGTTTGCTTTTAGGCCTTTCTGGGAGAGCAATTAAACAGCGTAAAATTATAAGTTTATAAGCAGCCTCTTTGGTCTTTAGGGCACATGTCAGCCTTTTTTTCATACAACTAGCTCTCAGATACTGATGAAGTAATCAAGTGAGAGGGGGTTAGGTTAGGCAATCTCCCACGCATAATACCACCACAGAGAGATCTGGAGACAGGAGACACTGATGCGGAAAGAGAGGGCAAAATATTGTGGAGTGACTGTGGGAGATAGGATAGGGCTTTGGGGAAAAAAGTCCTATGGGGAAATTCACCTGTTACAGCAGCAGTAGGCAAGGTGCAGAAAACAAGAGAAACAAACAAAAATACAACATACATCCATTCATTCTCTTCTGCATTCACAAGTGAATTTAGAATCACCATTAACCCAACCCCACCAACTGCATGTCTTTAGACTATGGGAGGAAACCCATGCAGAATCCACACAGAAAAGCCTGGGCCGAGGTGGATTCGAACCCACACCTTCTAACTGTGAGGCAACAGTGCTATCCACCGTGCCACTGTGCACAACAAAAATCGCAAAATAATGCAACAAAAATATTACAAAATAAAATATACTGAAAATGTTGCACATTGATAGGTAGTATGGTTTTCTGTATTTCTATGGAAGTTAGCGTTTTAGATTGTATAGGCTGATGGCTGTTGGCAGGAATGATCTTCAGTAGCGCTCCTTACTGGACTGGAGATGTAAAAGTCTTGTGCTGAAGGAGCTGCTCAGGGTCTTCAGTGTGGTGCAGGGGGTGGGAGGGATTGATCATGATGGATGTCAGCTTGGCTAGCTGTCCACCACCTCCTCAGAGGAGTCCAGTGGGCAGCCCAGGACAGAGCTGGTTCTCTTTACCAGTTTGTTCAGTCTCATCATGTCTCTGTCCATGCTGCCCCTCTCTCCAGCACGCTATTATATAAAACACTGCAGAAACAACCACAGTGTCGTAAAATGTTAGTAGAGCCTTGTGCACAACGAAGGACCAAGGAGCGTACAGAGTGTCAGTATTGTCTATCCAGTCCAGTTTATTGATGAGGTGAACACCTAGGTACTTAAAGGGGTCTACTATCTCAATGACCAAGCCCTGGATGTTCACTGGTTTGTGAGGGGAAGGTTTCTTTTGGAAATCAGTAGCAAGCTCCTTGCTCTTGCTGGTGTTCAGGATCATCCACCCCGATGCCAGGTCGATAGGCGAACTACAGCAGGTCTAATGCGGAGCTCACCTGGGTGTGGAGGTGGCTAAGACCATCCTATCCTTTCCATGGTCATCATGAGGTGGGAGGTCAGAGTAATGGGTCCGTAGATCAGGTCCTGCTGAAAGCAAAAGAAAGTAGACAAGTTCTTCACCACTTTCAGTAAGTCACCACGCAAGGCAATCAGAGAGGGTGGGAACGATGTGGTAGTTGAGTCACTGGGTGGAGCTACACACTCCAGTAACGCAGCATTTATTAAAGTAAATAATAAATACTACATTGAGGCACCTGCCCCACAGTCCACCCACAAAGCGCAACTAACCAGGACTGAAGACAAGGATTCAGAAGTTGAAGATGTAAAAGGAGTCACTGCAGGAACCAAACTTCAGACTTTCTCACCCAAGTATTAGACCACATAGGCAGATTAAACTGCAGATCAAGGGATTAACCGACTTCATTGTAAAGTGAACCGATAAAAGTAGCAGCCTTTAAAGGCCATGGTAAAGTGGCCTAAAATGTTTACCTGTTAGCTCTAGTGCAGAGGTATCAAACATAAGGCCCTGGGGGTCAGAATCGGCCCACTGGACAGCTTTTGAACAAGTCATAGAGTTTTAACTGTATCTTCATATGTTTTAGAGCTTTTCCTGCTGATAAAGACCTCCCCTGTGACCATTCATACTACACCAAAGCAAACTACTACTAATCTAATCTACTACTTTCTTTACTACAGCAGCATTTCTTTATCATGTAGAAAAACTGGGACGTACTGTTGAAACTGCCCTTGTTTTTCTTATGTTAAGATATCTCAGAGATTAAATGCGTAGTTAAACTTCTTTAAACTGACACTGCTCTGGCCCATTTAAGATCAAAGTGTGCTGTATGTGGCTCATGATCTAAAATGATTTTGACGTGCCTGCTGTAGTGTAAGAGGTGACAGTTAAAGGGGAAAGGAAAAGGAGTTATAATAAAAGGAAATGCTCAACCTATTTCAGGTTATAAAGGAAGACTTGAGTATGACAGTATTTTGATAAGTGAGAATATTGTCATTTTAAGCAATACTCGAGTACAGAATATCTCAGGTAACGTTTTGTGTGCCTGGAGCTTTGGAGTTTAGTTCCAGCAAAGTGGGGAATGCCAAATATTTTCAGACTTACTTGCTAAGCGTGTTAGACTTGTTAGCTCAGCTGTCTAGTTTACCCTGTGACAGAAACTGTTATGTAATATCAGCATCTTTAAACTATTACTAAACAGATTAGATAGGTAATGGGTTAGTTAATCAAAGGCACTTCTATTAGTCAAGTAACCACTTGAAAAGACTATATAATTTATTTTGGACTTCCTCTACCTTGTCTCTGGCAGATTGACCTAAGCCCATTAACATTTAAGAAAATAGTTACCGAATGTATAGTGTAATGAATGACCTTAAAAATGGATAAGGGGTGACCTAATATGGCTAAGCACTGTAGTTTCAAGCAATTTAAACAATAAATCTTTTGTTTGTTGATGTCTGTCCAGCATGGTGTTGAGGTGGTTAGCACTGTTGCTTTACAGTAAGAAGGTCCTGGGTTTAAATCCACCTTGGCCGGGACCTTTCTGTGTTCTCATGCTCTCCCCGTGTTTGTGTGGGTTCTCTCTGGCTACTCCAGTTTCCTCCCATGCACTTAACGAAGTTAGGTTGATTGGTGATTCTAAATTGAATTGCAAATGTGAGTGTTAATGGTTGTCTGTCCCTCTGTGTTAGCCCTGCAACAGGCTGGCGACCTGTACAGGGTGTACTTGTGTTAACATGCAGTCAATTATGCATGCAGCCATTGTCAGTGTTATTGGTAACAGATGTGCCTTTTGTGGATAATGATTATTGTTCTGAATGTGTGTCACTGCTTTCATAGTGTTCCAGTGATTACTACATTAATCTCTTAAGTTTGTTTGAGGTTGCGCAGACAGGCATTAAGAATCATTGTAATCACTGCTCAGTGCATGTTGGGCAGAGGTCTAATTTGCTGGTGTTTCAGTGCCGCGGTCAACGATAACCTTGTGAAATTAAACGGCTGTAGGGATTTCTTGATTGTAAAATGAGGTGGGCAAATTAACTGCAGTAGCCTTCCACATTTTCCATACTTACTGCCAAATGCAGCAGATAAAGTGATGATTAATTAATGCTTTAATTTTAATTCAGAATGAACGATTAGACCCCTGCTTCCTGTAAAAAACAAGCATTTAAAAAGTTTCATATATAATATTTTTACATAGAAACTTTTTCAATTTGTCAGCAGTAGCTCATGGTTTGACCTTTTACTGTAACTTTTTTTTTTTTTTTTTTTTTTTTTAAAGTTTCTCTAGGCTGCAGCCTCATTTGCTTCCACGCGAAGCACAATTAATCTCAAGCATGGCTGCTGCCCGTGGAGCAGGTTCAGCTCTCTTTTGAAGTTCATCATCAAAACATTTTCTGTGATTGCCATCCAGCCTTTGAATATCTTGGTTCATTTTCACAAATTAAACTTGCCCTCTGTAATAGAACACAAAAATAAAGTAATACTCCAGTGGGACTGTGATTTCAGTGTGTGAAACACCGGTCTGGTATGGATGGCATTTTATTAGTTGCTTGGCAACATGAAGTTGGATTGACGAATATTAATTGCCAGTGGTTTATATTAGTATTTTGATCATTTGCTCTAATAGTTGTGCTTAAGAAGATTCTCTGCAATTGTGTTTCAGTGTGAGTCATTATGGCGAGTCCAAGGACCAGAAGAGTTCTGAAGGAAGTGCGAACTCAAGATGAGAATAATGTAAGTCCTCACACAATCACAACAGAGTTGTGTTTTTTTTTGTCTGTGCACAAAATATAAAAATTAACTCCAGAGAATTTCATTGAATATCAAGTGTTTTTGTGCATGTTTTTATTCCTCTGTTTTTCTCTTCAGCTGTGTTTTGAGTGTGGGGCTTTTAACCCTCAGTGGGTTAGTGTGACATATGGCATCTGGATTTGTCTCGAGTGCTCTGGCAAGCACAGGGGCCTGGGAGTACACCTGAGGTAAAGATAATGTGATGAGTCATTGTTGTGTCTTTTACTTGAGTCTGAATTTTTGGGGGATTTTACACAGATCATTATTGTTATTATCTTATTTAACAAACTACAAAGGCATACTCAACTTTGAGATAAGCTTACCTTCAGTAAGTTAACAGTTCTCAGCATAAAAATCTAAAATTGTAATCTAATGATCTTTTTTGAGTTTCGTGAATATGTTCCATTATTTTAAGAACTTTGTTTACAAGCAGCTAAACAGTCCAGAGTGTTTAATGTATTCCTTCAAATCATCGCAAAGAATTTTACAGCCTGACAATATGCAGTTTATCTCTCCTTCCCCATCTGCAGTTTTGTGCGCTCGGTCACCATGGACAAGTGGAAAGATATTGAGTTGGAGAAAATGAAAGCAGGAGGAAATGGAAAGTTCCGCCTGTTTCTTGAACTTCAAGAAGATTATGACCCAAACTGGACTCTACAGGAGAAATATAACAGCAAGGCTGCTGCACTCTTTAGGGACAAGGTGAGCTGCACACACCCAAAGTTCAGTTGTTTTGTGATCTTTCCAGCTTGCACTAACATCTTCTGTTCATCAGAAGAATTCACTCTTGTTCATCACTGCGTTTCACAGGTCGCAACATTAGCAGAGGGGAAGGAGTGGTCCATTGAGACATCCCCTGCAAGAAATTGGACATCCCCTCAACCCAAGAGCAGCCTTTCATCCTCTCATCGGTATGAATGAAGGAAATTTTAAACATGCTAATGTGTAATGCCAGATACAGAACAGTAGGCGTCAAAACGGTGAATTTATATTTCTCTAATTTAGCGCTGGAGGACCTGGACAGAACTCGGCGCAGTCCAGCGACAAAGCTTTTGAAGACTGGCTGAGTGACGATGTTAACTCTTATCAAAGGTAAGTTTTTAAAGTTTTGCATACTAGATTTTGAACATTAGTATAGCAGCAAATGACTGTTTACTGTTTAAAGATACAGTGTGTATATTAATGGCATCCTTGGCAGAGAATGATATCGCATTCCTGTTTACCCTGTAATTGTTGGTGGATGTGAGTCCCTCTTTTCATATTTAAAAAAACATGAAAGCTAAAGCAAGATGGCCGAGTACAGTGTAGAGCAGGCATCCCCAAATGGCGGACCTCGGTCCGGATCCGGACCAAAACGATGTCTCATGCGGACCCGAACCCAATACCAAAACAGAAATGACCACTTAAAATCTTGTTGAGCGCTTTCTGGTTTGCCGG
>JAVDPK010001577.1:0-19385 GCA_034780415.1 Cichlasoma orientale | reverse complement strand
GTATTTCTTATCTTCTCTCCATTAGACTCCTACTTAGAATCCAAATTTGGTTTAGGCAGTTTTCACTTGGTATTATTTTCAGACTCCACCAACCACACCAACTTGTTGTGGTTGATGTAAATCCTAATGCTGTATATCAGTCTGTCACAGCTGAGTGATCCCATGGTTCAGAGATGAAAGGATTTATGCATGCTAATTATTTAAAGTACAACAGCTTAAATCTTTATTCCAACTTTGATCACAAGAGGCTGGCATCTGCGGTGCAATGATGCACTGACAGCTCATGCTGCATTCTCAAAAGAACAAACCTATGTTCAAGAACAAACTGTGCTTTATTTCGTGACTGATCAAAGGATCACGCTGTCAGACATCACAACCACTGTTGATGGAAAATGGCAGGCGAATGTATTTATAGAACAAACATTCAAACTCTTCAGAAAGACTGTGCTGCAGTGCTGGAAATATTACTACACTGATAAATCTCTAGGGAATACAGTTGTTGGTTCAGGTTGTTTCAAGAAGGTTCTTCTCTCATGTAACAGTAGGGCAATGCTTTACTTTGCAAATGAGCAGCAGAGCCTTACAAAGCGCTTTGTATCCTGAAAGCAGCCCGAATGCAAAGAGCCATTTGGGAAACAGCAGTGTTTCTTTTCTTTACAGCTGTCACCCAATCAGACGGCTTTTCCTGCTCGCCTCATGCCTGAGCAGAGAGAGAGAGATCATTCTGTTGCCTAAAACTGGTCCCTGCTGTGCTCTTCCTGCTTTTGTGCTGTCGAGCTTTTGTTGCAGATAATGAAAAATAAGTTAAATAAGCGTCAGCGGTCTGCCGAAATTAGGTATTAAAGGTGAGGCCGGACAAAAGGGAGCGCAAGTAAAAGTTAAACGGTTATAAAAACGGAAACGCTGCAAACACACGAGCTACATGAGAGCGAGCGTTTTAAAGGCATTCGAGTTAAAAAGGAGCAGATGGCCAGACGATAACATCCAATATTGTTTTAATTCATCACCATTTCCACGCAGTTTTTGGATTCATGCAACTTATATTTACTTATTCATTGCCAAAATGCAAAATGTGAAAAGGAAATAAAAGAGACATTCTCAATAATAGCTAAAATGTAATTATTTAATAATCTAGAGGGTGCAGCGTGAGTTGGAAATAAAGGTAATTAGGTTATGTTTTGGAAATAATATGCAGATATGTCAAGAGCAACGTAATTCAGCAGAACCCGACTCAGCTGGCAGAAAGCTTGACCCAGCCAAGATATTTATGTGGCTGTGTGTGCGTGTGCGTGTGTGGGTGGGTGATTTTGTGAAACAGTCATGCTTATTGATCTGTTCTCTGACAGATTCAGTTCACTGAAGAGAAAATGCAGTGACTGAGCGAACTGAGCTTTTGGGCCTGCATGACCAGGCTGTGGTTTTCTGTGTTCACAGGGGAGCTGACACAGGGGTTTATACAGCAGAGCTGTGACAGCGACTGACCCTTTCAGCAGTTATCAGTTAGGTGACGTGTAACCCCCGATTCATTTTATTCTCATCGTCAATTGGTCACATGACTGGAGGCACTTAACTCAATAAAGCAATCCTTTGTAATTGAACATGTTTAATTGTCCATTATTTCAAGAGTAACTTTTACATGTAGTTTTGTGCTTTGGAGAGTCTCTTAATTTATTTTTTCTGCAGGGTGCTAACTAAAACACAGCCATGCCACCCCCAGCTGACATTGTGAAGGTGGCTATTGAATGGCCCGGTGCCAATGCTCAGCTTATAGAGATGGACCAGGTCTGTATGCGTGCGGCAGATCAAATAAATCTCTATTTGTCCTCTAATAACTTAACTTCCTCTAGCTATTAGAGTGCACAGTTTTTATAATGAAAGCAGGGAAATTATGCACGGCTTTAATGTGAACGTTTTGTGTATGAAAAATACTGGAAAGTATCTGTAACTGACAGATTTGCTAGATTAGGATTAGATTTAAGAAAGAAATGGGGCCATGTGAGGAGTGATGATTCCTTTCAGTTCTTTCAGTGTGCAATTTTTTTTTCCTTCTTTGCAGAAACGACCTTTGTCCTCAATAATTCGGGAAGTATGTGATGGGTAAGTGTTACTCTCATATGTTTTAATATTTATATATTGAGTTCTGTTATCAGATTAGTTGAATATTGGCATTAGTCTTTGTATTATAGTTAACCTGTAAGATTTATTTACTTTCTGAAGTGTTGGGTTAGCTAAAATGAACTTGATATGATTACCACACTGAAAGCTTTACTCAAATTGTAAATATCATCAGCACATTAGTTAATTGACCATACTAACTCTAACAAAAAAAAAAAAAAACCACTAAAATTAATGATCATCATCTTTTGACTTCATCATTTTTGCAAGAAAGCCGCGAAAAAGGCCACCTGGCTCGTTCTGTGCTGAACATCAGTAACTTGTGCCGTAAGCGCAGCAGAGAATTGTTTGTTGTTCTAGCTGTTATTTATTTTTTTTATGAAGACATTCATTCATGGCTATATTAAGTTTATATGTTTACCTTCTGTCACGGCTGTGCTTCCTGCTGATTCAAGGTAACAGCAGCACGCTCAGAGAGAAAACTCCACGTGAATGTGTTTGTGTCTTTGCAGATCTGTGGTCAGATGAGGATGACTCAAAATGTCATTCTCTTAGATCTGCCTTGTAAAAGTGGAAAAGCTAAATTGACAGGAGAAAATGGCTGAAGAGCCCGTGATGACCACATTTACTGCTGTGATACCTCGCATAACCCTTCTCACCTTTTTCTAACCTCCATTGTTGTCTATGTGTTTTATATATTTGCGCCTCAGTGATGGATATTGCAAATTTTATCCCACCCGTCCACCTCTTAGCCTGGCTCCATCTACCCACTGCCTCCCTTTACCATTTGAAACAAAATTCTTTGCACTTTACTGTTAACACCCACTGACTGATTCTCCTCCACAGTCTTTCTGTTTGCTGCTCATGTAAATCCAGTTGCTGAAGGCAGCAATCTGACTTTGAGCAACCTTTTGTTCATGCATACCAGAGTATGCTGCATTACAACATTTCTACATTGTGTTTTACAGATTTTTTTTTTGTGTATGTGTGTGTGTGTGTAGTGTCTAACACTCACGTTGAATATTTATTCTTTAGCAAACATTTTCTCTCTGTTCTTTTCCCCAGCTGGTCTTTGTCTGGCTCAGAGCAGTTTGCTCTGCGTTATGCCGATGGTCCTCAGCTTTATATCACTGAGCAGGTGAGCGTCTTTGTGTTTTTTTTAAATCCTAACCTTCAGATGAGGACATCATGAATCAATACTGAACTCTGTCACAATCCTTCCAGAGTCGTGGTGACATCAAGAACGGGACCATCCTTCGATTAGCAATTTCTCCTGTAAGTCAAAAATGTGGTTTTGATTTTCATTGGGAAGTTTTGAAATGGTAATTTTCTTGAAAAAAAGAACCAGTGGGGTATTTATATAATGGTTCACTGGTTTGTAATTGATATTTTACTTTTTCTTGGGGCTGAATTCCCTAATTCTTATTTTTTGTATGTCACGGTGGGGACAGCAGTGCTTTTAAAGGGATAAGAGGAATGGATGTGATTTGCCATGGTCAATGGCAAGCAGCTTCTAACTCACAAATAATGTATGATAATCTGTCTCTCTAATCCCACACTGCTTCCAAGTGCACTGTGGGGGCACATCATGCCTCCAGTGCCAGATGTGCTGAAGCGCCGTGGGCTTAGATTGCTTTAACTGATTACTGAAATTATTTTGCAATGCAATGACTAATCAGCCAATCACATGGAAGCAACTCAATGCATTTAGGCATGCAGACATGGTCAAGATGATCCTGCTGTAGTTCAAAGCAAGTATCAGAATGAAATTGGACAATAGAAGATTGGAAAAAATGGACCCTGGTCCGATGAGTCTTGATTTCTGCTGCAGCATCCAGATGAAAGGGTCGGAATTTGGTGTAAACAGCATGAAAGCATGGATCCATCCTGCCTTGTATCAGCGGTTGAGGGTGGTGGTGTAATGGTGCGGGGAATATTTTCTTGGCACACTATGGGCCCCTTAGTACAAATTGAGCATCGTTTAAAAGCCACAGGCTTGAACATGACAATGAGTTTACTGTGTGCAAACGCAAATGACCTCCACAGTCAGCAGATCTCAGTCCAATAGAGCACCTTTGGGATGTGATGGAATGGAAGATTCAGCTAACGGATGTGCAGCAGGCAGATCTGCAGCAACATCAGTGTAGACCAGAATCTCTGAGAAATGTTTCCAGCACCCTGTTGAATCTACAGATATGGACAAAATTGTTGGTATCCTTCTGTTAAAGAAAGAAAATCCCACAATGGTCACTGAAATAACTTGAAACTGGCAAAAGTAATAATAAAAATTTACTGAAAATTAACTAATGAAAATCAGACATTGCTTGTCAATTGTGGTTCAACATAATTAAAAAAAATAAATAAATAAACTAATGAAACTGGCCTGGACAAAAAATGGACAAAAAGGCCAACATTTCACCAGCTGTATGTCTCATGATTTCCTTATAAGTGTCCACTTTCACATTGTTCTCATAAAACAAAGTTTTATGATGATTTAGCCATAATCCTAATAATTATTATACATGTGGAAAATGTGAAAGTCATTTTATAAGTGGCACTGATCTTATAAAGCACATTACATAACATTTGCTATTGCAGCTAATGGGAAATTATTAACATTTTGTTGTATTTTTTTCCTATACGGGCTCTGTCTCTATATCTAGGCTTACAGTAAATTCAGTGACCTGATGGACGAGGTGATGAGGGTATCATGACAATGATTGTGTTTGTCTCTGACAGGCTCGTGCTGCTCGTCAGCTCCTGGAGAGGATCCAGTCCCATGGCATTGATGCTCGCCTCGAGGCCCTGAAAGAGCTCGCCAAGCTCTCCGCAGACCCAACCTTTGCCGCCGAGTTCATCAATATGGAAGGCATTGGGACACTGGCTCGTCTCGTAGAGAGCGGCACCCAGTGAGTTTTTTGTTTTTGACAGCTGACAGAGCTGATTGATGACAGTGTTGTATCATCTTTGTTGAATTTGCAAAGCCTGGCATTGCTTAATGTTAGTGCTGGAAATTGGAAAGGCTATTAAAGCCTATAAAGGACATATAATATTTAGCCATAATTGAGCAGGCTTGTATCAATGTTTCTTTAAAGTTAAAGTAAATGTTAACATGTGATCTGAAAGGCCTGCACTGACTGTAATTTGCTCCCTCCAGCTTTGGTGAAATGTTGGCCTTCACTCTCACTGCCTTCCTGGAGCTAATGGATCATGGCATTGTGTCCTGGGACCTTATCTCCCTCTCCTTCATCAAGCAGGTACTTCTTCCAACAAAAGAACTTTTCATAGGACACATTTTTCATTTCAGTGAAACTCCACTGTACAGTGTCTGCTTTAGAAAAAAAAACAAAAACTCCAAGGTCCGTCTTTTTATTCATTTGTATTCTTGCACTTTTCTTCAATCATACTTTTCTTTGACCTCTTTTTCTACACAAATGCCGGATATGTGTGGGTACTGTTGCTGAGCAACTCCTCACATTTATTTGGAGCTCTTTCAGTGTTTATGTAAATCGTTTTCTCTGGAAAACTTCACCCTAGCCTTGGCAGTCGCTCGGGAGAACTTTACAGAACTCTTGATTCAGTTTTCTTTATACAGGGAAAAAATATTCTACTTGTTTTTCATCTATGCTAAATGTTGTCTCCGTGTTGGTCTTCTCCGTCCTCACTCAGATTGCGGGCTACGTGAACCAGCCGATGGTGGATGTGTCCATCCTGCAGCGCTCCCTGGCCATCCTCGAGAGCATGGTTTTAAACAGCCACAGCCTCTACCATCGAGTGGCACAGGAGATCACCGTGGGACAGCTCATCGGGCACCTGCAAGTGTGAGCACACACACACGCACAGGGGCTTCCTGCACTCTGATATTGGGGAACAGAAGAGGGTATAGAAGCGTGGGGTGACCGGAAAAAACTATCCTGTAGATTTTTGGTTCTCTTGATATGGGTGTGTTCAGGATGCACAGATAATCCCAATCAAACAGCAATGCTGGTATGAGATTTTTGTTATTGCTGAGAAGTCCCATGAAAAGACCAAAACCAACAACATGTTTGTTAAAGCCTCGGTACTTTCCTATCTCCTACTCCTGTTTTTAGCCTGCAGTGCAGCCCCACTGGATTCTACTGAAGACATAAAACCTAAAAAAAAGGGGGGCGGAATTCAGGACACGGAGAGAGCACACAAACTAAATAAACAGCATGGGCGGGGTAACAGATGAAACTAATCAGGGATGGGTCAAGAATCTGAAATGCAGAAACACAGAGGAAGCAAAACAGCTGGAGAAACACAAGGAAAGTAATACTTTAACAGCAGAAAACACCATAAAGAATAAGAAACTCCTAACCAAAAACCTCATTCCATGGTGGCGATAGGAACTGCATTTACTGCATGTATCAGGCTGGCAATGTAGTTATAATCAGAAAGAGGAGATATAGGTGTGAATATTAGGGGTGACTTTAAGTAATTAATCTGCGCTGGATGCTCTAGTGAGTCTTTACAGCAGCAGGACTCAGTATGAGTGACTCACTCAAAAAAAAAAAAAAAATGTCCATGCCATGCTAGCTATAATAACGTTTCACGTTATCAAGAACAATGGAGCCCTAAGAAGTAATTAAAAATAATATTCTTCTTTTGGCTACTCCCTTTAGGGGTCACTTCAGCAGATCATCTGCCGCCGTCTCCCCCCTGTCTCATCCTCCTCTGTCTCACCAACCCTCTGCGTGTCCCCCTTCACTACATCCATGAATCTCTATGGTCTATCATATTCAACAGCCTTTGTCCAGCATATCCACTAACCCTCCTCTTCACACGTACAAATTACCTGTGCCTCCTCGAAATAAGGAAAAATAATCCCTAATAATAATAGGCATTAGAGCTTAAGGAATTTTTTGTTACAATAAATTCAAAGTTGATTTTGGTCTTTTTATAGGAATAAAGCCAAAGTTTAGAAAAAATGTTGCGTAGCTGCGTGAAGAAGATGCTTCTAAAAATCCTGCACCCAAATGTTTGTATTGACGGTAATTAGACTACGTTTTTATTTGTGTGTAGCAAAGCTGTTAGCCTGTAGCGTTGCTCCTGTGAGGAGATTTGCAGAGCACGATGCTTCTAACTGGTTGTTGCGCTTCTGGATATTCCTTCAGGTCAAACCAGGAGATCCAGACCTACGCCATCGCTCTCATCAATGCTCTTTTCCTGAAGGCGCCAGAGGACAGACGGCAGGTTGGTGCACTGCACTAACAGCACAGAGACAAAAACAGAACATACTTAATAGTTAGATCTAACTGCAGTACTAATATTAAATCTTCATATTTCATTCTAAAGAAACCCACTTACACATAATAGACATTTATTCATGACATTTTTGGTGTCAGCGCGCTGCAGACATTAGTTCACCGTGCAGCAGCAGGCTAGTTAAAGCTAATCTTATGAATAGACGTCTGTCTGCCAGCTGTCATGCTGTGGATTCTGTGTGACAGTCATCGCTGCAGTGACACACTCACTTTTAATACCTTCCTTTGAGGTTTGTACATTTGTTTTGCTGCAATTTTTTCAGAGTAGCTCAGTGAGGTAAACCGGTGTCTTTTAGAAAAAGAACCTGGAAGGGTAACGATTTGTTTTTAGCAAGCAGCTTCTTGCCATTATAGGATTGCAGTCGATGTTATTTATGTGTAATATATCACATTATGTTAACTTTTGATTTATTTTTCCAAATTAATACCATTTTAAAGTTGATTTAAAAAGAATCAAACAGAAACAAACTGAGTCTGGAATGTTTTTGTTGCACAGATAAATGTACAAATTCTGAAGTTGTAAGGGTTTCTGTCCAGTCTGTCACTGCCGTAATATCTCATCTTTCCGCCTGCTAACTCCAGCATGCTTCAGAGTTTAACCGTGTTTTGTATTGCATGTATGGTAATAGTTTTACCACAGAAAACACTACTGTAGAAATAATTTCTTATAGTAAATGGACTGGTACTTTCAGTTTATAGTATATATTTTACTCTGTTTAAGCACTCACAGCGCCTTTTACCTGCAAGCCTCATTTAGCCATTTACACACACACAATGTTCTTTTAACCTAACATTCACCAGATGCAACCGGGGGATCGAACCACTCACCTTCCAATGTAGACAACCTGCGCTACCTCCTGAGTCACAACTGTCCCAATTAGGAATTAAATGTAATTAAGTCAAAGAATTTAACTTAAAAAAGGAAAAAAGTGTATATTCAGGGTTCTAGCCAGCCTGACTCTTGCTGAGGTGCCCTCGTGCCAGGCTGAGAAGTTCAGCACTTATCTACCGTAACAGATCGCTATCATTAGCAAGCGGTACCGAGAGCCCCCCCCATAGCATTATGGTGATGCCACTCTTCTGTACTTAATAAAAATCTTATTATTGGTGACCTTTATAATCAATAGAGCAATAAATAAGTAATTACCTATTAAGTATAGATTAGCCTGTTACCATTACTAATAAGTGTAAATCATCAAAATCTTTTAAGATATGTGACTCCTCTGCAGTAGGCTATTTATCACTATTTGGTACATTTTTATTACAATAATACCATGTTTTGTTATATTTATGAAATTATAGAACTAAAATAACAAAAATTGTTGACAAAATAATTTAATTATTACCCACACAACAGAGAAATTGTGAAGTGGATTAAAAAAATATTATCAGTAGCACGTGTCAGCCTACTTTGAAACAGAGTAGCTGTCAAGTCATAAAGCCCATTTGTGCAAATGAATCAGATTAGTAGTTCCCTACTTTAAAGTAAAAGTAAGTGCATATACATCTATCACTTGGCTTGCCCTCTTAATTTTGCTAAACCCCAATCACCCCTAACCACCTAAAGTCTAACTCTGTTAACTTTTATATTCATTTAATTATTTAGAATGTTTTTTTTTTGTAATAGCCACAGGAAGCCACTAGAGATGGACAAAGGACCTACGTGCGGCTGTGGAGCTGCTGGTTTTCAACACCTGGTTTATACTTAAAATTTTACAAAAATACTTAAAATAATGCAAAGGTCCTCAAATCATCAGTCTTCATTCAGTTTTTGAAGTACTAATCAAAAATTCGTGTGTACACTGGGTTATATGTAATCACAAGAACATGAAGTATTTTCCCAACTTCACTGTGCATTTCAACATTTCCTTTAAACCTTATGAAAAGGCTTTCAACGTGCATTTATCTCCACTTGCTGTTATTGACCACTGGAGGGCAAAGTGAGTCAGTTCTACTTAGGGAAACGCAGCAGAAGTGCATCCTGGCTGGCATCGTGATGTTACTGTAATTACCAACTAAATGCCAGTTTTCACCTCATTTAACAAATTAGTGTAAACTAATACCTTTTAGAATTATTGATCTCTTCACATTAGCTTTGGCGGTGTTTCTCCTTAAAAGAAAAGAGAGTCAGGGAGGATTCAGAAGAGACTAACATGTTTACAGTGTACTCATGAGAGCACCCAGGGCGCCTCACTGATTTGCATGTTTAATGGTTGTTTTAAGGCTCACCCTGCTATTCTGGGTTGATAAATCCTGCCATGGGTGACAGTGCATAAATGCAGTTTAGGGTGCATTAATGTAAGTGATGTGTGTCGTTTTTATATGATGCCGTTTCATGTTCTTATTTCGTTGCATGCTGTGCCGGTGATGTATCTCATGGTCCATGTGCGTGCACTTTTTATTTCCATTACTGTTACACCCACACTGCTCCTCCCACTCTTCAACCTGTAGGAGGAGTATACTAACCCACTGGAACAGCACCTCACTGTGAGTACACGTCCCTCGTTAGCTCATATCATCTTTTCCGCCTCTTTTTCACCGTCTGATTCTTCTGATTCTTTTCCATAATCCCTCAAATTAAGCTGGAACCATAGCTTGCTGCAGCAGCAGACAGATTAGTCTCCGACTGATAGACATATTTTACAGAAAGTGCGAAAGGCAAACGGTTTAAACCACAGATCAAAATCCAGCTTTAGAATGTTTCTGCAAAATTCCCATTTATCCGTAGGTAGATGTCAGTAAAATTATCGTTGGGCGCTATTTTACATTGTAGTAAAGCATCTTTCCTAAGTAGATTTTTATGGGTTGGAATAATGTCTCTCTTTACCCTCAGGAAATGGCAAGCTCTTTGGCTCAGAAACACCTGCGGTCCATCATCCTCAATGTGAGTATCAAGTCTGAATGCAGACAATAAAATATACTAGAGCTCTTTTTGTTGACTGTTAAGCTTTCCAAGGACCTTAAGCAATTCCCATTGACTGTGTCTATAACTGCTTTTATTGAATCACCTGAAAACCTTTGAGATACATAATATTCCTGTTTGTCCTCCTTTGAGATTTTCCTGTGTTGGGGTTTGGTGATAGTTTCAACCCTTGGACAAACAGTTGGTCATAATTTGGAAAATGGAAAGCTTTACTCACTCGCAGGGCTGTGACACAGAACCAGCAAATGTGATATGGCACCAAGTCTATGAAGTGGAACAAAATCTCCTCTGAAAATGATTCCTTTTGGCACTTGTCTGAAAGTGCCTGACTGAACTGGCTGCAAATGACTTCAAGTTAGGAAGTGCTGCACTCCAGCTTCCTGGAATAAGGAAATATCCAAGAGCAGCTCCACCATTTTACTCCTTCATGGAAGCAAAACTTGCAATCTTTGCAGTGTTAATGGGACCTAGTTACCTGCTGGGTAATAACAGTATTGTTATATTATTTATTGGTAATTCAGACAAACTGTAATGATGAAAATGCATCATAATGGCAAGTTTCTTGCTTCTGATTGGAAAAATAAAACATTCATTAGGTCAGTTTCTTTTTATTTCATGGGTAGCTTTAGTTTGTGCCTTTTCATATGATATGCTGTTTGTGCACACATTTGCAGCCCACATCAAAGCCCTGTGCTCCTCTATTCCAGCACGTCATAAGAGGGAATCGACCAATCAAAGCAGAAATGGCACATCAGTTATACGTGCTGCAGGTGTTGACTTTTAACCTTTTGGAAGAACGAATGATGACCAAAATGGATCCTAATGACCAGGTAAAAATTGAAATGATGACTGTTACATTTATTTCCATATTGTTGTGCAGTCCTGTTAAAACCGAGTGCTATAAAACAAATGCGGTTTGAATGTAATGTAATCGAATCCTCTGCAGTATGTTTAAATAAGCAACGTGTTCAGCTGAATGGAAAGAGCTGGATCCTGAAAAAGAGCAATAATTAGAGACAACCTTCTACCGGTGACGTTTACACTGACAGAGTTGCTTTAAGTGTAACAAGTGGACCAGAAAATTAAAGTTTTTGTGTGTGTGTGTTGTTTTTTCCCCCCACTGTTTGTTTACAGCCATCCGCTCTCTGCTGATTGACCTATCCTTTTCCCCCTTTTCATTATTTCTTTGCAGCTGTGTGTTCTTGTTTATGCTAATATGCTGAAAATATGTTGGTTTTTCTCTCACAGGCTCAGAGAGACATCATTTTTGAGCTGCGTAGAATTGCCTTCGACGGAGAAAATGACCCCACTGGCACAGAGAAAAGAAAGGCCATGTACACCAAGGACTACAAGATGCTGGGCTTCACTGTGAGTCTCTACTCGAGATTTCAGTTTCTTCTGGGAAAACTGTATAACTAATAAAATAGAAACAGTTCACTTGGTCCTGTCCTGTGTCTTAGCTTTCATTATCTCTATTTAAAATGTAGAACCATGTAAACCCAGCCATGGACTTCACCCAGACCCCTCCAGGGATGCTGGCTCTGGACAACATGCTGTATCTGGCCAAGGTTCACCAGGACACGTACATCAGGGTCAGTGTTTGTCTCAGACACGACTTTGCTGAGTTTACAGAGCCGGAAAAGTCTTCCACAAGCTAACGCGTTTCCCCACTCATGACAGATTGTTCTGGAGAACAGCAGCCGAGAGGATAAGCACGAATGTCCCTTTGGCCGCTGCGCCATCGAACTCACTCGAATGCTGTGCGAGATACTCCAAGTTGGAGAACTGCGTAAGCAGCTTTGCATGTGTAGCGGTTGTACTACAGTGTTACTCTGTGCTTTAATGTTTTTAAAACAGGACGATGTTAAAGAAGTGTTTGTAAAATCTGACATTGAACTCATTCCTTGATTGCAGGATGTGTGAGACAGACGAAGTGTATCTCCCTCATGCAGGTGTTTTTCATTTAGAAATCTTTTCTTTTGTGTAGCTAATGAGGGCTGCAACGATTATCACCCCATGTTCTTCACCCATGACCGGGCATGGGAGGAGTTCTTCTGTGTCTGCATCCAGCTGCTTAATAAAACCTGGAAGGAGATGAGGGCCACAGCTGAGGACTTCAACAAGGTCTAATATTCACACACAGTCAGTTTATTCATATTGAGATACTGTATATATACACATGTATATTTCCTCCTGTAACCAAGCTTTTATAGCCTGAAAAATAACACAAACCTTGCAGACACATACCACTACAGCCACACATTAGAGAGTGGGATTGATTGATCGATTGATTGACTGATAGATGGATTGATTGATTGATTTATCAGACGTGCAAGCGTCATTGTAGTGCCATGGCTCTCGTGACAACCATTGCAAACATGGAACCAAACTTGGTATAGAACAAAATAACAACCTTTTCAAACTCTATGAAGTAGGACTAATTAACCACAGATAATACAGTTGGATTGTTTGAAGTACCTGGGAATGATTAACAGAAATTAAAATACATATTTAATTGCATTTAAGTCAATTTAAAACCTTTAATTATTTATTCATATGTATGGTAGAGTAGGGAGTGTGTCTGACTCTTGAACCCAAACTTGGAGCTGGTTCCACTGGATAGGGGCTTAATGGCTGGAAAGCATCTCGAGGCGGCCGTTGTTGTGATCTGGTGCTATCTAAATAAAATTGAATTGAATTGAATAGCTGAAGGCTCTGCATCCCATTCCGATTCTATTTCCCGTTGTGCTAATAGAAACTCAAAGAACCACAAATAAACCTGCACTCTCAGAGCAAAGTGCTTTCTTTTGGTATAATATGATACTATAAGGTCTTTAAGATATGATGGGGCCTGATCATTCAGGACTTTCTATGTGAGAAGAAGGATTTTAAATTCAGTTCTCCATATAACAGGAAGCCGATGAAGGGAAACGAATATGGGCGAAATATGATCTCTTTCTTTCCCTTCTCCCTTCTCTTTCCCTTTAGACAGTTTTACCATGAAAATAATCATGCGTTAACATAGCTCCCATGTAACTCCACACTTTTGTCTGTAGTCCTGTCCTCTATGATCACCCACCCTTCTGCCACCCACCTTGGGCTCTGCACTGTTACTCCACACTTCTCTGCACGACACAGTTGAAAGTTGCAAAACTGAATTAATTCAGTCATACACGTTCAAACCCATTAAGTCGATAGATGAGAATGCTAATGGCTGTTTTGTTTGGCTTTCCACAATAATAGAAACTTAGCAGTTTGACCAAAGTGTTGTTGTATAATACAATTAATAATGTGTTGCTTGTGTTAGATAAACTTTGTTTCTGATCACCACCTTTTGACAATGCAACCCGTCACAAGCCCGTGGGAATGAAAAATTGACTGTCTAAGTCTGTGTTTTCAAGTGAAATCCGAGTTTTAGAGCAGGTCATTAGCATGCAGGCCACTGGTCGATTAGGGGACTTGGCTGCTGATGATATCCTCGTCCATGTGGTCAGTGTGGACCCTGACCACTTGATTTGTGGTGCTGAAAAGAGCCTCAAGTCTCAAAATGGCTAGAGATTGTATAAATGTGTGCTTCAATTTTTGTAATCACGTTCACCCAGCGACTCTCAGTGACTTTCTCTTCTGGAAGGAGTACACATTCATTTCTCTCTATCAGGGTGAATGTTAATCATTTTGGCAGTTCCTTAACTCTGTTTTTTCTCTGCATCATTAGGTCAAAATCTTAATTTGCACAATATGGCAGCTTATGTAAGGATAAAATATTAGTAAAATATAGACCTATCTATCAGCCACAGATGTACTTTCTTGATTAACTAAATTTTATCTGGTAATCTAAAATAATTATTTAGCCCTAATTAGTGAAAAGTCACCATGCTGACATAACATAACTTAAATGGTGATTAAACACGACATTACAGTTGTAAACAAGAGCGCCCAAATGCCGCACTAAATGCAGTAACGTTGAGCACAGTAGGAGGGTTGCTTACAGTAGGTGATCATCATTACCAAATAGCCACCATCTATCCAGAGCAGACAGTGTTTGCCCACTATCACTGTGAGACATATTAGGCGTAACACTGGCACACATTACTGTAGCTGCTGCGTTCTGCAATATGTGACTGAGCCCACTGGAGCAGACAGTTGAAAGGTTTTCAGTTTATTAAATAATGCATGACAGTTATTACTTTACTAGGCATTTAATGAAATGAACAGGAATACACAAAGCTGTTTTGGGTATAGAGTGGTTTAAATATTAATACCTTTTAAAAAACATTTTAGTCAGTAGTTTGAGCTTCTCATTGGGGGAACAATGGTTCATTAAAAGCCAGTATTATGACTCTGCTGTTTACTGTACTCACATTAGTATTCAGGAGAATACGTCACCTTGTCTTGCTCATCATTTGTGTATATTTTTGCTTAATCCCTCGCCAGGTGATGCAGGTAGTCCGTGAGCAGATCACCAGAGCTCTGGCAATGAAACCATCGTCTATAGACCAGCTGAAGACTAAGCTGCGAGGCCTCAACTATTCAGAGATTCTGCGCCTGCGGCAGTCCGAAAGAATGAGCCAGGATGACTTCCAGTCTCCACCCATTATGTCAGTTTGCGTCTACACTAGTTTCCATTCTTATTACCTTGCACATCTGTTTGACTGCGTGTGCATGCCCTGGTAGCACCTGCTGCACTTGGAGCTGCTGCAAAGGCAGTTTTGAGTACTTTGGCTGGTGTGTGCATGTTTGGACATTTTAGGACAGCCTTCAACATGATAGCATGCAAAATATGACCATGAAACCTGACAGTGCTGTAGTTAAGATCAAAGGGTAGATGGGTGCTGGAACTAAAGGGGGGAACTTCTCTCACAGAGTCTTACCCATATGAGATATCTATCTCATCTCTATCTGGTTGTAAATGTATCGTATCCAAACTGTGCTCTGTGTGTGTTTGTGCTGCAGTGAGTTGCGGGAGAGAATTCAGCCTGAGATCTTAGAGCTCATCAAGCAACAGCGACTCAACCGGCTGTGCGAGGGGAGCTGCTTCCGTAAACTGGGCAACCGCCGAAGGCAAGGTACAGTGCAGCATCGACGCAATCAGTTTGCTTCTGTTGAGTGAGTTCTGCTGCTGCTGATTATCAACTAAGCACTGTGCCCCCTTCTTTTACGTAGAAAAGTTTTGGTTCTGCAGGCTGTCTCTGAATCACAAAGTGCTGCACTACGGGGACTTAGATGAGTCACCTCAGGGTGAAGTGCCTTTTGAGCTACTCAGTGACAAGAGTAAGACACTTTCTCTATCCAAGTGGTTCCATCTGCCTCTTAATAAGTCTTTCATAACACAGACAATGACACTGTCACCGGCAGAGCATGCTGCATCTGTTGTGAGGCTGACCTTAATAAATGAATATGATTATGTGTTTGTGTCTTTTGTTTTCCCCAGTCCCTGTCTCTGATATTAAATCTGTGGTGACAGGGAAGGACTGCCCTCATATGAAAGAGAAAAGCGCTCTAAAACAAAACAAGGTAGTGCCACTTTGGTTTCTTTTTGTTGCCATTCTAATCACATAGCTGCCCTTTAATCCTCTGCTGCCGCTCAGTGTAGAAACTATGTTGTTTGACCTGTTGATTCCCTCAGGAGGTGCTGGAGTTGGCCTTCTCTGTCCTCTACGATCCTGATGAAACACTTAATTTTGTTGCGCCCAACAAATATGAGGTAAGCTCATATGTGCGCAATAACACAATAGCTGTTCTACCTTTTTGAAATATTAAACCTTCACTAATTAATATTTCTATTATTAAAAAGGGTGATTTGTGTGGGACACTTGGAAGGAGTTAGCTTTAAGTCCCCTGAATTGCACATCCTTGCAGCACACTTTAACATCATTAACTTCTTTACTTTGTTTAACAGTCAGCAAATCTACTGCTTTGGCTTAGTCTCACTGCTCTCATCATCCTCATTTCCAGCGACAGCAGGCAGCTGAATAAGCGCTGACAGATTTGCTGTATGTTACCTTCCCAGCACTAAACAGCAGACAGATAAAGTTAGCAACCAGCTGGTGAACACAGTGAAGCGTTTAGCAGCTAAAGAGCCAGATATTCCCCTTGGCAATTGGTGAAAAGCAGAATGTGAGTTAATATTGCACTTATATTTGCCAGGTGGATGAAATACTTCCAAATGAGCTCTAATGTTGTTCAGTGTTTGCCACTTATGTAAATTATCAGCTGTTTGATAATACATTCTCTATATCGACTTTATAAGCGGGCAAAATGTTAATGCTGTGTTTTTATTGTTGTAAAACAAACAAACATGAAAAAAAAGCCTGGTCCGGGTGTTCTTTGTATAACTTTCAGCAAAAGGACTAAAAGCTGCTAAGTCAGAATTGTGCGCATCAATTAACACATTAAAAAAAACAACTTGTTGGATATTATCTCTTATGTAGACCTGGCAGTGGTTCACCTTCGTGGATGTTTTTGTGTGTGTGTGTGCGCATATGTGCAGTATTGTATCTGGACTGATGGGCTGTGTGCGCTGCTGGGCAGAGAGATGGGCAGTGACCTGACACGCAGTGACCTAGATACTCTCATCAGCATGGAGATGAAGCTCCGCCTCCTCGACCTTGAGAACATCACCATACCTGAAGCGCCGCCTCCTGTGCCAAAGGAGCCTAGCTCATATAACTTCACCTACAACTACAGCTGAGATGTGGGCGTGTGAGCACGTGCTTGTGTGTGTGTGTGTGTGTGTGTGTTTTCAATGCATGTATGTGTTTGTCAAGGACGAGTATGTCAATCTTTTGATGAATTTACCTAGACATCTGGAAAAGGCTTTTTTTTTTTTTTTTACATTTCAGAACCTTGGAAGCTCTCCTTGTTTGTGATGCTGGATAGGAAAGATGTGTTTTGTAGCTTGGTAGGGAGTTCAGAAGTCAGGGTTTGGTACAGAAATCTGCTCCGGGAGCTGGAAGAGGTTAAACGAGAGAATCTCATTAATCGGCGCATGTCGTGCAGAGTGTGGTTTGCGCTCCTTGCTCTTTGGCATTTAAAGGTGGAAAAAAACGACAGGATCAAAACCTACACATGAATGTTTACATTTTAGTCCAATCGAGGCATGACGCATCTGTCGTTTCCACGGCAACTAAGAACGAAGTAGCCAGGAGCCCAGTTTTAATGCTGTGTTCGCTCCGATACTGCCTGCTCCTCCATGTGTACAGATGTACAGTACAGTGTAATCACTTCTACATCCTGCTCCTCGTCGTGGTCTTATTAATATTAATATATCTCATATGCAATTCAGTGATTAAAAAGGACTAGAAATGTGAGAGGCCTGAAATGTAAGTAATACACAGCAGAAGCAAATCACGTGGAAGGATATTCCCTTATTCTCTTTGTTTTACTTGTGATTGTTATACATGGGACAAAAGGTTTATCAGTAGGGATTATAGTTTTGCAGAGTCCAAATTATAATGTAGAGAAAGATTGTTAAGTGCAACTAAACCAAAAAAAAGAAACAGTTTAATGTCATGAAAGACCAGAAAACTGACACAGTTCTATATGGGATGTTGGAGCCCTCACATTTTAGCATTATTTTTATTAAAGGTGTCAGGTGGTCACTTAATAGAACAATCGTTTCACCTCCACACATCCTGATACATTCATATTTCTCCTGTGGCTTCAGTTAGCTTCTTTAAATCACTTACTCACATCAGTACACTTTTTCATAGCTGATTAGACAGTGTGAACGTACTCTACCATATGTATCCCACCGGATTAATGAAACCATTTAAGTGTTTCTTGCCTCCTATAGGTGTCTGTAAGTGTGTATCTGTGTGTATGTCTGTGTGTGCAGATTTTTGAAGTATTTGTACGTTCTTATGTTGAAAGACTGAAGGTAAAATCTCCATATTTAAAGATCATGCTGCTCATTAAGGTCAGGGTCAAAGCCCTGACATCCAACACATTTAAAAGATACAAAAGATATGAACCTTTTTTCAATCATAGTCACTGCATTGCCTTATCATACACTCATATGTTGGTAATGAAACACTACAACACACTCAGATATGTTTTTGATGTTTTTTAAACTGCTGTACCTCGTTATATGAAGAATTCTGGACTGCCGTATAAGCAGTTAATTCATTATGGATAGCACAATATAACATACTTGTAATAGTATATTATGTTCAGATATGCTAACTGTTACAGTACTGTGCAAAAGTCTTGAGCCACACCTCAAAGAACAAATTGTAATTGTGTCTTTGGGCACTTTGTTACAAAAACCCATAATTTATTGAAGCGGTGCGGGATCATCTTGATAGAGTATAGAACAAAAGGCAGCCAACATCCAAACAAGAGCTTTGAATGTTCTTCAAGAAGCTTGGAGAACTATTCCTGAAGACTACTTAAAGAAATTATATGAAAAGAGTTAAAGCTGTGTTGAAGAATAAATGTGGCCACACCAAATACTGACTTGCAAGCTTAGAATTGTACAAACTTGTATTTCCATGTATGTTTGCAGAAGTTCCAAAAAGTCACTGCACCTATTTCATATTTTTTTAGCAAACTATAAAGAAATGAGGGGCGGTATAAGACTTTTACAGAGTACTGTACATATTGGGATTATAAATCATTCTATTACTGTGATAACAGTTATACTGTGCTACATGTAAGACTACACTTACATGTACACTTAAATCAGCTACAGTTACATTATAATTTCTTATAAATAATTTGTTCATATACTGTTTATGCAGTAAATATATAATTAAGAATAACTATATTTGGAAAGTTACCACAGTGTGGTAAAAGTTTGTAGTACCTTGAGTTTCCAAATCTAATGATGCCCTTGGTGTTTGAATGAATTAGCATTTGCAGCTTTGATTTCTGACATTTTATCACACAGTGCAAAGGCAAACAGGACAAACAGGAGGGCCAAAAACACAATCAAATGCGTAGACGGAGATTAAAGCAGAGTGGCGTCTAGTACTGCTCATATATCAGGGAACGTCAACTGGCGGCCCGCGGGCCACATCCGGCCCGCCAGAGCTTTTCATCCGGCCCCCGACAGGGTACTG
>JAVDPK010001576.1:20790-65608 GCA_034780415.1 Cichlasoma orientale | reverse complement strand
TGTGGATTTTCAGAACTCACTCAGACCCCTCTGGGGGTGTGAGGTGACTTCTCCTCATATGAGCAAATAAACTATGTAAAGGAATCTTGTCTCATGTTTGATAAATAAATTTCCATAACATTAGTCCAAAACGCTCATGTGACCACTGAGGATAGTGTTGCAAAGTGTCCAAGTGGACCATTCACTTCAGGTCATGTAGCAACTTTGCAGTCCACAAACGTCAGTCTGAAGGGAAGCAAAACCTTCTCCTACAAATTGAACATAACCCTTAGGACTAAGCTCCTCATGAAAAAGGAAGTCTCCCCATGGCCTACCTTAGTCAAAAAGGGAAGCTAGGCCATCCTAATCAATCAGGGTTAAACATCACACAGTGCCGGAAACTCCACCCACACACACACACCACAACTCTATCTTCACACAAAGAGCTGCCATAATGACTCACACCTGCCCTTATAAAAGTGGAAACCCTGCCCACGAGGGGCAGCACATACACCCATGTTCCACCCCTCACATTTGCTTTGGTTAAATATAATATTAATTCAAATGTAGCCGCACATAACTATTTTTGAGAGTTTGGTTTATATGTTTAAAGCGTCACTGAGTATCCCACTGTTGAGCTCTCGTTCACTCCGCTGCAATCTGCAGGCTGTCTGCATCCTCAGCTCCCCAGTTCCTAAACTTCAAATAACTTCCTTCACATTTGGAGTCTGGAAATGTACTATTATTCCCATGTTCAACTACTTACAGTAAGCTGTGAATTAAACACAAACTCACAGCTAAAAACTTCAGTCTTGGCACAAACGTTTCTCCAACAGAATATGAAGGAGTGACGTTTCATTAATGTCCCTGTCAGTAACTAAATGGCTATGCCTTCACAACCCAATACACTCCATACACTCCATGCAGGGTTCAAATTCAGTGATCCTGAGTGATGTTTGGAACCACTGTACAATTTTGACAGAGTGGTTTGGTTCACACATGTCTGTCACATTTGTGGATAATCGTTTAAACAAACTGCAGTTATGAAGGAAAACACTGGGCTGTCTTGACACTTGAGTTGGATGAACTATGATCGAGGCTCATTTTGTGTGCGAATGGTTTAGTGTTTGTCCTTAAAGGGGCATCTTTGGTTTTATTAGCTATAAAAGGGAGGATTCTGTCATAATGTGTGAGGTCAAGCACCCAGATACTAGAGGCAAAGGCGAGAAGTCAACGGGAACAGAAAAGTGCCTTTATTTCAGTCAGTGAGGAGTCGAAAAATGCTCAGTCCATAAAGAGAATCCAGAACACAAACATCTACAATGAAATGAAACAAAATCCAAAATATACAGGGAGCACACAAGGGGAGGGAAACAGAGGGGTGCACTGCAAAGAGATCAATTTAAGCTGAAAGTGACCATGTTTGATCATAACCACATAAAAAAAGAGTAAAACTCAGATACTCAAGATATAGAAATAGAATGATAATGAAATCAAAAACAGGGGTCATGATTTTTTTCTTATTAAACATGCAACCAGTCCACCAACTGAGCATTGTTTATTGTTGCTGGTCATGTCCATCCCTTTATGACCACAGTTTATGGCCCTATCGTCTATAACATTCCATGTCGCAAAGGTCAAATGTTCTCAAACTGGTTTCTTGACCATGACAGTGAGTACTCTGTACTCAGATGGCCTCCACAGTCACCAGATCTCAATCCAAAAGAGCACCTTTGGGATGTGGAGCCGACAAATCTACATTGAAACTTGGCTGCTCCTTCTCATTAAGCGATGTCATATTTTTATCGTAACAGTGCTGAACATGCAAAAGTCATCATTGGGATTTTGGTACTGTGGCTGATGCTGTGGTTGTTTTGGCTCTGACGGTCATCTTATGCCCACTTCTCTCCTGCTTATGTGAAAGAGAGGGATGACACCTTGAAGCTCCTGACATAGTGAAAAGCTTAATAACGCAATTCATTCAACACACCTAAACAGTGATTTCAAACTCTTTTGTCTACTTTACTTTCTGAGCACCTAATAAGAAGAATGATCTTGCAGTTTACTAGAAATTTTTGATAAAGGTCTGACAAACCAAATATATAAACTTCCCGCAGCAGAGCTATGGTTGTTAAACATTCATCATCCTGTTAAACACTTCATAACCCTTCAGATTTAGCGTGTGACCCAGAGGGAGTTTTCACCCTCAGCGGGGACTCGCTGCTCTAAAACCACACTGACCCTCAGAAAGTCTCACAGAGGTTTAATGTACTTTAGAAACCTGGTTTGTTTTGCATCTGTTGTTACTTATCTGGATGGAGATCTGCATTAAACGTGCTACTTGCTCTGCTCTTTGTTTGGCACATTGTTAGTAATGTGTAATTACTGATGTGCAGAGCCTCACACTGTTGATGTCCCCGTTTGAACCTTTCAGACTTCCTCTCATCTAATTAGTTCAACAAGGAGTGCAAATGTCCCATGTACTTACATTCTTTTCAGCAGTGATGTGGTGAATGTTGCCTCAGGATCGAGACATCGTTGTCTCCCGTCCTTCAGTGTGACACTGTAATAGAAGAAAACTTTGATGTAAAACCACCTTCTAAATAATGTTTATTAATGCCTGAGTTCTTATTATTAACGTGCTCCTGTCACTCTGGGTACTTACATGACTTCTCTCTTATTGCAGTATGGACGAAGACCAAACTCCTGGATCTTAGCGATGAGAAAGATATTTACCCTCTTAATGTCCGTCAAACACCGGCACTTTGGAATGACTGGAAAAAGTTGAAAGTGATAAGTAATGTTGAATAGATGCAGTTTGATCTTGCAAAAAAGAAAAGAAACATATTTGGATGGATTTCTTGTCATAATTTAGCTCCTTTCAAGCTGCATAAATACACCAAAGTTTCCCCTCATCCAATAAAATCCACTTACCTTGTGAACTGCAGGCCATGCAGGCCAGGAGAACCATGCACTGGATTGCAAGACTTGTCTTCATCTTAAAGGTCATAAATTTGTATGTGCAGGGATCTAATGAAGGCAGCCTGCTGTGTGTCTTCTTCTCTTCTGGAGCTTTTTGATTGTGCAGGACTGTGGGGTTCGTGTTATCTGTGCCTCTTTTTATAGACTCATGATTTGGTGGATTCTTAGGAAGGATTCCTAAGAAGTGGCTGAAAAAAACAAAAATTTCCTTTATTTCTCACAGCAGAGGTCCAGCTGCTGTGGTGTTGTAAGGTGCGCTTTCACTTCCTCCTCTTATTCATCACATTTAAGTTCAGACTTCACTTTCAAGGGAACTTTATGAACCTAAATCTCAGCAGGACCAAACAGCTTTATTGCAGGCAGCTCTGCAAAAAAACTGTTGGGGTTTATTTTTTTCCCAATAAATAAACGGACAAATATTTAAAGTAAAACTCCAGTAAATTAATTAATAAACAGTGGCTAAAGCCAATAACAGACAATTAAATAAATACCTTAGACATTAGAATGACCCAGATTAACTTCCCGGTCTCGGTTTATCTTAATCTTAAAGGTCTTGCCACAGCATGTACAATTAAACGTCACCACGTTGTGTTATTAAGCTGAATAAAACTGCCTCGTAATGATTAGGGAAACATCGGGGGGAAGACGTGCTTCTTGTACGGGGCTTTATCGCTGATGAGAGAGATTTGAGTCACGAGGACCAGCACTGGACGGACGATGGCGAAGGCCAAACCGCAGCACACAGACTCTGTTTATGTTTGATAAAGTGACACTATAGAGATGTATTGGTTGGAAAGGAACGGTGCGCAGAGGGGATGGAGGCTCTGAGCTCTGAGCCCTCATATACATGAGTGTTAATTTCTGATGTTTCAATATAATAAATGACTTAATTTTTTAATTAAAGTGTTTCAGGTTTCTTCCTTCACAAATAAACGAACACGTTATCAAAACTGAAGCTCTTTTTGTGCCCCTGACAGATTTGTGCCTAAGATAAAGGGAACTCTTGGCCCCCTTGCTAGATTTGCCAAATCATTTATTAGGATCCTTGGGGTAACATTGACTCTGCTTTCACACTGAATGTTCATGCCAAATCTCTAACTCGCTTGTTTTTATCACATAATAAATTTTGGCAAGATAAGACCCATTGTGTCAGACTTCCAACTGGGGATTGTTGTTCAAGTGTCATTTCATCATGTTTGGATTACTTGAGTAAGTAAAAACTTGTGAAGCTCTTTGTAATATTTATCTTGAAAGGTTCTATGGAAATGACATTTTATTTTCCTTTCCAATCCTATCCAGCTTTATTTATAGAGTGCTTCAAAATCACCCACAGGGTCCAAAGTGCTGTACAATATATTAATAATATACATAGAACAACTCAATAAAATGCATTAAAATACCCAAGAGTTACATAAAAATGCAAAAAAAAAAAAAAAATAGCACAGCTCACAGACTCTGTGTTTACTTAGTGTTAAAAGTTGATATGCAGACAGGTCTACAAGAAGCCAAAGCAGTGTATATTTTATTTCTCACAAAGCTGAAAGACAGGAGAATTGAATGGATCCGTACCTGTGCCTCATTAAATCTAAAAGAACCAACATCCTCATACAAATAAAAAACAGCAAACTCTCAAGAATCATTGAGGATGCTACAAAAACAAACACACGCACGCACGCACGCACGCACGCACGCACGCACGCACACACGCACACACGCACGCACGCACACATAGATGCATGCACACATAGATGCATGCACACATGAGTCTGTTTTTGAATGCATACACAGAACTGAAAGCACCCTCAATACACTCGAATTCTGGGAATAGTCAAAAGATCTGCACCTGATGGCCCCTGAGAGGTCTCACTGGGTTATAGACACTGAGGAAGTTGGAGATGTGCTGAAGGGCCAAACCACTGAGAGCTTTATGAAGTAGCAGAAGGATTTTAAAATGAATTCCGTATTGATCTGAGATCCACTGAAGTGACTTTAGTACTGAAGTCATTTCACTAAGGAAAGGTCACACTCGCTGCTCCGCTCCTTGGAGGCACTTCCATCGGACCGCTGCTTCAGAACACCACTGCAACCCGTCTTATACTAATTTGGCTGCCAGTTTATTCTTTACATCAAACTCAGTGCTGCCATCATCGCTCAAGTCCAATCATCATCTTAACCATCTTCTCCGATCAACCTTGATTCTGTGTACTTGTGTCGTTCTGCCTTTCAGACTCTCATTTGTGCAACCCTCCATCTCCCAATCTCTCACCATCTTCATCTTCAGGACCACCGGCATTTAATTAGATCAAATAATCTCCCCTTGTTGGAATGTTGCATGTGAGACCGCACATGAAGATGATTCTCTATTAATAGAACAGACAGTACTGCATTTGGCAGAGTCCATCCAACTGTAGTAGTAGTACAGCCAACAGTAGTATTCTGGAATGAATATGTTTAATGATGATGAGTAACACCGACTGCTGGCTCAGAACCACGTATTGCAACAGCGATGATCTCTTTCTGACCTCAAGGAAATGTGAACTTTACTACAGGCGTACACCCAGCACACTCCTCTTTTGTCACTCACCATGCAGGTAACGTACTTCGGGAATCCGGTTTTGCAATGTTAAATGATTTTCCAGAAGCTGGAATGTGGAAAGCGCAGGGGCGTACTGTACACACAATAGAATATGAATGAACACATGCTCATGTGCATTTATAAGATGATATGAATCATGACCGAATTTGGTTGAAAAGACACAGAGAGACTTAGTTATGTCTGAAAACATTTTAAAATGAAATCTCATCGCTTTCAGTTGCCGTTATTTGAATTACTGAATAATTTATGTAAAAAAAAAAAAGAATCCTCATTGTCTCTCATAGCTTTTGAGAGAACAATATGAAATATTCAGTAAGAAAGAAAGAAACCATATTCATCTTGTCAGCAGAACAAGCTGACTCTGTCTTTTAGGTTGGGAAATATTACTTCCTTATAATGCATGCAGATGATTGGGACATACTGCAGATGTATTACAAGATGACTTGGCAAAATCCCCACCATTTGAAAAACAATTCAGGGTCACGGGGCGGGGGGCTGCAGATTTCCGTGGGGCGAGAGGCAGGGTACACCCTCAACAGGTCGCCAGTCTGTTTCAGGGCTAACACGAAGAGACAAACGACCATTTGCACTCACATTCACACCTATGGGGAATTTAGAATCAAGAGTTAACTGCATGTTTTTGGACTGTGGGAGGAAGCTGGAGTACCCGGAGAGAATCCACGCAAACATGGGGAGAACATGCAAACTCCGCACTTTTGCTGTGAGGCAACTGTGCTAACCACAGCACCCATAAAACCCATAAAAAATTGGCAAAGTGATTTCTGGTTTTCCAGTACTGCATTTAACAAACAAACAAGGTATCCACGTGATGGGAAGTAAAACTGCTATGATGTTAACTCAGGATACCTCTGCACTGTGTAGCAGTCCAGTTTCTGGTCCATGTTTTCATGTAATACCAATCTGTGCTGAGTTGGAGTCAGTGCAGATGTGAGTCTGCCGTGAGGCAAACAGGAGACAAAGATGAAACGCTGATGCAGAAGCAGATTTGTGGCAGTGTGTTGGTAATCTGTGGGTGGCTTCAGACAGCCCGTCTGCCTACACAGAGCGTCTGTTGTCAGATGGGGGCAGTGACAAAAATATGTGGTCCAACGGTCTGTGGGCTACTGTTGCTCATGCTGTTGTTGGTCCGTTGGTGAAGTTCTAACATACAAAGAGCAGAAATTAAACTGAGTGTGAAAAATAATGACAAATGTGCACTGTAGCCGCTGTCTGTGATTTTAATGCTTTATTCTTTCAATCTTTGATCTTGTTTTTGCACTTTTCCCATTCATGGTGAACTCTTCTCTTCCAGCCCACTTGACAACCATTCAACAGATGCACAACGCCATCCACATTGGGCAACCTGAAGCTAGGATGTCAGAGGGCTGCACGGGAGCATGTTTGCACTGGTTGAAAACCCCTCTCTGTTGGCAATAACCTATGGACTCAATCACGGTAGCATAAATTAAGCATAAGTGCTGAAAATTTGCTCGGAGCACCAACTCCCTGATAAACTCAGAGCAACTTTAACCACTGGTGATGATGATGATGATGATGAACTCGTAACATCTCTTCTAGGCTTAAAGACCAAAGCTGGTGCTCCTAACTGGTGTCCGATTGAATGGTGAGGGTGAAACATGTGCTGTAGATTTAGTTTTCAGGAGCCACTACTGACAAACCAGGAAATAAATACTGAGAGAATGGATGGATGGATGGATGGATGGATGGATGGATGGATTTAATTTTTGATCCATTATGACTCAAAACAAGTGACTGAGCCCATAAACTCAGCAGGAAAGTGTTTAGGAGGTCAACACAGGAACCTGTTCCCACACTTCTACAGGACAGGAAGCCTTTTTGCAGTAACAGCTATCGCCACCTGCTGGCCTTCAGATACAGGCACCTCTGCATGGGCTTCATTTTTCTTACCCAGAGGCTATGTCCATGTTTTATACCATATTGTTCCAACACGAGGAGATAGATTTTACCCTACTGCAATTAATTAGTGGATAATAAATAAAATGTCTTTTTTTTCTTTTGAGTGTGTGTGTGTGTGTGTGTGTGTGTGTGGTGGGGATGCTTGTTAATGCAATTAATGGTAACAGTAGGCTAACATACATTTGTTCAACAGTAGCTTCATATTAAAGGTTGTAGCTTGTGGCTGTTAAATAAATCGCTGTTGTTTAGACACAGCTGAGGTCAGCTTACAATTAATACAACAGCTGTATGTTGATGTTGATGTCATGTTTGTACTTGTGGCCAGTTTCAAATCTCCAGTTAACAGAGCAAGCACATCTTTTTAAACTGTGGGAGAACACAAACTCCACAGTGAGGCCGCAGTACTGACCCACTACACCACCCTGATCATCCCAAATGCTGCATCTGCTTGTTTCTTACTAAAGGAGCAGCTACAGTAAAATACTGTCACCTAGTGATGAAAATGTGCAAGTACTGTAGCTTCTAAAATCTTTTTTTTTCTTTTTCTTTTAGCAGTGTTGCAAAAGGTTATAGTGATGAGTGAGTTATCATTTCAGTTAATCGTCCGTGTCACTTATCTTAAATGATGAATTGAGAACAGGGTGCTTCCTGTGGTGACTGCACACGCTGTGAATACAGCTGAACTTCATTTCGTTTTTTCTCTGAGTGAAGGCTCAGGTGAAATTTACATTTAGAGACCTGTAAAAAAAAAACTTTAGGCATTTTTTATAAAGAAGTAAATAAACTCTAAGACATCTCAGCATAAAGTTTTAAATATGGTGTTTCTACAGAAGGAAGGAAACAATATTTCTGGCCATACTAGTGGCACAGCTCCATGGATGAAAGTGTGTTTGTTCACCTCTTTGGCCCATATGGGAAGATTTTAGCTACTTTTGATTGACATTTCTTTGCGGACCTTTTGTTGATAACAGAAATGTGGCACACATGTCCAACTGAAGATGAATTGCTGTCTAAGATCTAAGAGCAAAAATAATAAACGCAAATAAACTGCAAATAAATGTGATTTTCTTTGTGCAAAATATGCAGATAGCCCTCCTTCTTGTCCTCAACTTTCACATTAGAAAGCCCAAACATTACACTCTGTGACCGCTATACAGTACTCTTGAAGTAGTATGATGCACTCAGCAAAAGAACAAAAAATGTTTATAGAAGGCACGGTGTGTTTTTGCACATGCAAAAATGGTTAATTAGTAGTTATAATAAATAACCATAAGAAGAAATTGTTCAACAACCTCCAGATTTATTCAGGTAGCTTTCAGCATAAAAAAACAAAAATGTTTATCACATTTTAATATATTATAAGTGGATATATAGTAACATCTGCATGTGCAGTGAATAAGAGCACTGCTGTTTGAAAAAGACAAACAAAAGAAAACCCCAAAACCAAAAAATACTTTAGACAAAATCTATCCATAAATATCAGAAGTTAAATTTGAACACAGGCTGAGGGGTGAGCTTTCCAACACCCCGTCCATGACTGTGTCCAGAACAGGCTCTAATCTTGCTGAGAAAATAAATATTTTAAATTTGAAATTAAATCTGTTTACATGTTGCTGTCAGTAATAGCTGCCAGTGTTACAAAGCTGTGCTGCTTCTCCTTATTAATCAACACCTAATGTAACAGTGCTAAACACGCAAAGTGCATCAGGATGATTGTGGCACCGTGGGTGCTGCTGAGGTTGTTTGTTGGCTGACAGTGTTGTGGGCCCCACTTTTCAGCTCCTTCCTGGGAAGAGAATATATCAGAGAGATGAGACCTTGAAGCTCCTGATGTAGTGAAAATATTCACAACGCAATTAATTTAACACAATTAAGCATTTTCCAACTCTTTTGTCTTCTGGGAGAATTTCTGAGCTCCTAATGAGCGAAATTGTCTAGTAAAGTAAGAGCAGGTCTGAAAAAACAAGGAAACAAACTTCCTGCAGCAGAACTATGGTTGATAAAAGTTCATCATCCTGTCATAACCTCTCTGATTTATCTTGTGACCCAGAAGAAATTTTCACCCTCAGCACTGCTGTGCAGAGCCTCCCACTGTTGAAGTTCCTGTTTTAACCTTTCAGACTTCCTCCTGTCTAATTATTTCAACAATGAGCTCAAATGTTCTATGCAAATAAAATAAAAAAACAAGTATTTTCTTGCTGACTTACATTCTTTTCAGCAGAGCTTTGGTGAATTTTGTCTCGGGATCGAGACACAATTCGCTCTTGTCCTTCAGTGTGACACTATAATAGAAGAAAACTTTGATGTAAAAACACCTTCTAAACAATGTTTATTATTATTAATGTGCTCCTGTCACTCTGTATACTTACATGACTTCTCTCTTATTGCAGTATGGACGAAGACCAAACTCCTGGACACCAGCGATGCGAGACTGATCTATCCTCCTAATGCTCGTCAAACACCGGCACTTTGGAATAACTGGAAAAAGTTGAAAGTGATAAGTAATGTTGAATAGATGCAGTTTGATCTTGCAAAAAAGAAAAGAAACATATTTGGATGGATTTCTTGTCATAATTTAGCTCCTTTCAAGCTGCATAAATACACCAAAGTTTTCCCTCATCCAATAAAATCCACTTACCATGTGAACTGCAGAAGGCCATGCAGGCCAGGAGAACCATGCACTGGATTGCAAGACTTGTCTTCATCTTAAAGGTTATAAATTAGTGAGTGGAGGGCTCTACTGAAGGTTCAGGCTTCTGCTGATTTGCTCTTCTCAGATTTGAAGGACCTCTTCTGCTGTGTCTCGTCTTTGCTTCTTGAGCTGCCTGAGTGAGCAGGACTGTGAGGTTCATGTTCACTGCACCTCTTTTTATACACACTTTGATGGATTTTGGCAAATCAGGTCTTCCTAAGAAGTGACTGAAAAAAAAAAATCTAATGTCAATCCTCCCACAGTGGAACTCCTGCTGTCGCAATATTTTCCTCTGGAGTTTAAAACTTTTGCTTACTTCCAAGACATTCCTGTTGGACCCGTTTATGTTGAGACACGTCTGTCTTCGTCATTTGCATCCGCTGAAACTGATGCAAATGGTTTGAACTCACTCCAGTCAATCTTATGACATAATCTTTTTTTTGTGCCGCAAACAAGAGAACCTGTTAACCTGTATGCTGCTATAGACAGGTGCGCCCTGTCTACAGGAACTTCAGCTCATTTCAAATAAATCCAATTTAACAGAGCCAGGTAGTGACAGGATGGTGTGGGTGTCGGTGAAGATATTATCCGTACTTGGAAGGTGCAAGCGAGCAGAGCTCAGGGGGAGACTCCAAGAGGCCAGCGGGGTCCGAGGCGGGCTGCTGGGTGTCGGTGCAGAGTGGGCAGGCTGGTGTTGGACAACGTGGCAAAACTCGAAACCAGAGAGAGAGAGACGGTGGCAGATTCTGGGCTTCTTCAGCAGATTTCTGTGGAAAGACAAGAGATTTAGATCAGGCACTTTAACGAGGGAGAGAGAGCAGAGAATAGCAGGAGCCCGAGCTTCACCGTGGAGGTCAAACAAACTGGCGGACGACGAATGCCACAACTGGTCCTTAAATAACCAGCCACAAATGAACTGATGTCTCACAGGTGCAACTCTGACTGCCCAGGGAAACACCAATCCCACCCATCTCGCCATCTGAAAGTCCCCCCCGCACAAACCCAAACCCTGACACAAGGTGCATGTGTTTTTTTTTTAAACTCTCAGTTCAGGGGTGGGCTTTTAATTTCCCACAGTTTTACTCAATATTAATTTGATCTCTTTACAAACTGCTACTGATAAGAACAGATGTGCATGAATCCACACGAACGGATGTGCAAGAACAAAATGTGCATATCTGTGGAAAATTTGAAAGATTTGTTTGGAAATCTAGTCTGTTTTGGGTGTTAACAACTGCATTAACATCAGGTTCAGTGTCTGAGATGGAAGGAGAGCAGACTGGTGAGAGGATCTGTACCTGGATTTGTTGAATTTAATCACTGAGAATGTTTGCTCACATATGAAGGTAGATCCAGGGAGAACCAGCGTGTCCCCTCATGTGTGGAAAGTTCTCCTCTTTGAGAAAAGAATAAACATCCAGCAGTCCAGAGCCAAGGAGAAAAAAGTCAAAACTGCCTGCTTTGTTTTATAACTGAAGCTGCAGATTTCCTGCAGTTTTGTTACGGTTCACCCGAAGAGCGGCACATTCTCAAATGCATCTTTTTTCTGAGGGCATATTAACCCAGCACAGTCCACCAAACACTCTTTGATGAGCTGATGAGCTGTTTGTGCAATTTTGTGGGAAATCACAGAGCTGGTCCTGACTCCTCCATCCCTTCATCTATAGAGCTCATGAACTTTAATGTTCTGCTCTGATGCCTTTGCTATATCACATGACTGTAGAATGGAGCTTTGGTCGCTAACGTGCTCATATTTGGTGACCCTCTTTAACATCTTCTGAGGACGACTGTGGGATAAAGCTGTGGGAAAATTACTGTTGTCCTTTAGCTAAACTATATTTTGACATTTACCTTGCATCACTGTTGGCTTGCAGTCACTAGTAATACTCTGGAACTGACATCAGTTGGTGTGGATCCAGTAAGACTGAGAGCAGGATTAAAAAAAAAGTGTTGTGACAGCAATGATCGCTTTCTTACCTTGAGTGAAATGATACACCCACAGACACCGACTCACCACATTCCTCTTTAGTCACCCAAGCTAACCATGAAGATTGATTCTTTTGAGATACTGCGTTTTGCAATCACAAGAGCTTTTCCAATAAATAGAACGTGTGAAGTGCAGAGGGTTATGACTAATGTCAGTCTGGAGTCAAATTATCTTTCAGTTTTACAGGTAAAGAAGTGCGTGGGCAACAATTCTTTTTGGTTTCCCACCTGCCACCTATCTGATCTCCTCCTGAATTTGTAGGATTGCTCACTTCCAAAGAAATGAAGTCTCAAATTTTAGTTTTTGTTTCATTTTAAATAGAGAGAGACAGAATATCAACAAAAAGTCCAGAAAAATATACATTACATAAAAGTTATAAATTGATTTCCATATCACTGAGTGAAACAAGTATTGGATCCCAAGCAAAACACGACTTGGTGGAGAAACCCTTGTTGGCGAGCACAGCAGTAAGATGTTTCTTGGAGTTGGTCACCGGGTTTGCACACATCTCAGGAGGGATTTTGGCCCACTCCTCTTTACAGAAACTCTCTAAATCCTTTAAATTTGTCGGCTGCTGCTCGGAACCTCGAAGCTTCAGCTCCCTCTACAGATTTTTTTTACAGGATTGAGGTCTGGAGTCTTCAGTGTTCATCTTTCTCTTCAGCGTTCTGTCTGAGGGAAGGAGGTTCTCCTTCAAGGTTTTACGCTACATGACCCCATCCGTTGGACATGGGCACACAGCCAGTCTGTGGGAGCCAGAATTCTGGTTGGGTTGTAGGGAATCAAACACTTATTTCACTCAATGACATGCAAAACAATTTATAACTTTTAAGTAATGTGTTTTCTCTGTTTCTCTCCATTAAGAAAATGAAAATGAAAATGAAACTACCATAAAAATTTGATTTCGTTGAAAGGGAGCAAACTTCTTATTTTTCCCACTGGATGTATTCAGACTCCACAGGGTCATGTAATCTCACTTCATGGCCTGAAATGATAATTAATGCATTAATTTGTGGTATTTTGATTAAACACAAGTTAACTGGAAAATATGCTCCATTAAATAATTTATATAATGTATACATTGAAATGTAGGCGAATGTATGAAATATAAGATTTTTGAAATACTTTCCATATGTTTTTATTATTGCACACTCATTGCATATGTCCAGAAAGTCATGACAGGCATGCAAAACAGAGCATCCCTTTGATTGATCCAATCAAGGACCAATCCTCAGGGTAATGACTTCCCCGGCTGGATCACCTGATTTCAACGATTTGGATGGGTGAGTGAAGACTTTTGGCAATATAGTGTATCTATTTAAAACATATTGTTTTGGTTAAATATTATATTAATTAAAATGTAGCCACAGTTCACTGATTTGAGAGTTTTGTGTTTTAGATAAAATCCCACTGTTGAGCTCTCATTCACTCCAGTGCAATCTGTCAGGTTGTGAAGACGTAGCCATTCATCTACTGACAGGGACAGTAATAAAACATCACTCCTTCACATTTTGTTGGATTTATGTTTATGGGCTCCAAATGTGAAGGAAGAGATTTGAAATTTGGGAACTGGAGAACTGAGGATGCAGACACACCATTTCATGCAGTGTTCAACTTCAATGTTGCAGAGAGATGTTTGGAACCGTTGCACAATATTGACAAAATGATTTGATTCACACACGTGTATCATGTTATTGCCTAATGAGTGCCAGCATGAAAGCTAAAAATTATTTATTCAGTGTTTATTCATAAATTATTCAGTGTTAAAGCCTTAAACGTTCAGGTTTTCTTTCTTTAGTGAGTAGAGTGATGACAGTATTTCTTTTTTTTTTTTTTTTAATTTGGCTGAATTATATTATTTTGTGTATGGTAAACACTTTACAGTATCCTACGGAACATATTTGGTAGTCAGATATGGTCTTTGAGTGCCTACTAGTGGCCTTTCACCTTTCCTGCAGTAAATATCTGTGAGCAGAAGGCCAGGCATGATAAAAGAGAATCGTTTTCTTTTGACAGCAGTGCTTTCAGTGATGGAGTGGATTTTCGATGTCATAATATCGGTGGTTTAATCTCAGGCTGCTCACGCCCCATCTTTTGCAAGAGCTGTAATCATGATAAAGAAATCCCACTTGCGATTTAGCCCAGGAGCTTCAGACTCTAGTTCACTGGTAACTGTTCAATAAGGACAAAAATGCACTCAATTTATCTTCAGAATCAGTGGATACACACTTTTTCAGACAGTGTATACATCATAACTCTGTATTTTTGCATAAGACTCTGCAGAGGAATCTCATGTGAGTTCAAAACGTGCCAGATTTGCCCTGAAGGCAGGCGTGTTTCATCATGGAGAGCCGTTCCATGATGCACAGGAAGTCCCTAAAAGGAAGTCAAAGTTGATGCTGCAGGTAGATTCCAAAGAAAAGATTAAGACAGTTGGAGTATCGTGTAGGAAAGTATGAGTTAGATTTTTTTTTTCCAGATTGAAAAAACAATCCTTGATCAGTGTCCCCTAACTGAGAGTGACGTAAACAACACGGGCTCCAGCGGCCTGAGGAGTGGAGAGCAGACACACAACAGGAGGACATCCCTCATTTCTCAGTAGAGGAACTCAGTTTGCATTTAGTGGATCATTTTTGAAGTTTACTCAGCAGATTTGCAATCCAGTGTGTCGTTCCCCTGGCCCGCATGGCCATTTGTGATCCAAGTGGATTTTATTGGATGAGGGAAACATTTCTATATTTATGCAGCTTGAAATTAGATAAATTACTTTCAACTTTTTTCAGTTATTCCAAAGTGCAGGTGTCTGAAGAGCAGTAAGGGGGTAAATTCCTCTTATTGCTGTTATCCAGGAGCTTGGTCTTCATCCATACTGCAGTGAGACAGAGGTCATGTAAGTGACAGGAGCACATCAATAATAAGAGCTCACTCATTAATAAGCATTGTTTAGGAGGTGTTTTTACATCAGAGTTTTCTTTATATTGTTACAGTGTCACACTGAAGGATGGGAGCGAACAGTGTGGCAAAATTCATCAAAGCACTGCTGCAAAGAATTTAAGTCAGAAAGTCATTTTGAATAGTGCACTTTCATTCACGAAACATGAGTTATAAGAAATGAGAAACTCTGAAAGGTTAAAAAAAGATCAACACTTAGAGCATCAGTGTGAAGCTCTGCGCATCAGCTCTTCAAAAAAATGAAAAAAATGAACTAAGGGATAATTTTACTCACTCAGGATTCAGAAAATAAAAAGAAAATGGTTGTGTGCCAAAATGTAACAAATCTAATACGAAGGGCCTCATAGCAGTGGATTTAAAATGTTTACTTCACAGGAAGCAAATAAAAGGTGGTGGTGAGATGGCCGTGAGCCGAAACACAACCACAGTTTCAACCCCACAGTTTGCCACGGTGTTAACGACAGTTTCAGCCACAGTTTCAGTCCGTTACAGTTTTAGCCACAGTGTCAGCTACAGACGTGCCATTGCAAGTGACATTTTGTCAGAAGCTGCTGGAATCTCGGAAGCATTTAAAATGTGCCACTCGCCGCTGGTGCCTTGACACCCAGGGACCATTCTGGGAACCAAGAGCTGCAAAGTCTGCTCAAGGAGGCACGAGGGGGTAACATAACTCACAGGACTGTCAGCCAGGAGACGGCAGTTTCTGTCACATTTTGAACTTTGTTCTCACTTTGTTCTCACTTGCTGTTAACCTGGTCTTTTACTCACTATTAGGATGAGACATCAGAAATACTTGGTTAAGTTTAGGAAAAACATGAGTTAAAATACGGCCCTTGTCAATATTAACTCTGCATTTTGCATTGGGACGTGCTGTGCTAAAATGTTAAGACGTCCTAAAAATTTGCAAAATTCACTTTTCACTTTACTTTTCTGTGACTAACACAAAATTGAGATCTTTGTGATTTATGCAAATAACTGGATGCAGTCTGTTTATAAAGTGTTACCGGTCTGTTAATGACACCGCATGAGGCAGTAGGGTTCATTGGGCTGCTGGACTAACGGCTGTTCATTCATTGTTCTCATTTTCCATCAGCAAAGTTTTTTATTTTTTTTAATCTTTGCTCTCAAAATAATTAAAATGTTTAATTATACATCACAATCATCATCATCATGTTAAGAGATTCTCAACAATGTTTTCAGCATAATGTCAAAATGAAAACGTTTTCATGAACGTGGACAACAAGACTAACTGTGAAATGACCTTAAAGCTTAACACGTGTCATTTGGTGTGTGTCTATATGTAAATGAAAGGAGGTGGAACTTAGAGAAAAACAAAACAGTAAAAAATTAAAAAGGGCTCTTTTTTGTGTTTTTGTAGAACATTCAAGATTCACGAGTGTTTTATTGTCATGTGCACATTAAACAGTTACACCGAACAATGAAATTCTTATTCTGCACTTCTTCTGCTCCGGCTCAAAAACCATAAATATGAAGATATATATAATCTAAAAAGAAGAGCAGAAAAAAAAAGCAATAAATAAATAATAATAAAGAAACTATACAAAACAGGCAACTTTTATACATGAGGTAGACCGTATAGAGGCAGTGAATGAAGTATGTTTGTGCAATGGTACGTAAAGTACGTATGTAAAGTATCATATGCATATAGTGCAATCTGCAGTGCAAAATTCTAAGCAGGAGCACTGTGTATGTGCATGTCAGTCCTCATGTTAGAGGTGGCAGTTCACAAGTTGAATGGCGTGTGCAAAAAAGCTGTTCCTCATTCTGGTGGTTCTTGATTTCACACTCCGATACCGTCGTCCAGAAAGGGTGTCTTTCTTTGGTACTGGCACTAAACACTTCCGTGGGACTGATGCGATCAGGGCCTGAAGCTTTGCTTTGGTGTATTCGTTCCAGCTGTCACACTCAAGCCCAGCACGGAGGAGGAGGGTTGGAGTGGCAGGTTGTTTATGGGTGAGGAGGTGTTAAGATTGGTGTGGTGTGTGCGGTGCAGCAGGGGTCCAGTGCTGAACCTGCTGAAAAACAGATTCAGGCCTCATTTACACGAGAACATTTTCAGATGAAAATGGTAACATTGTGGTGTATTTCAGTGCCTGTTTACACGAGAACAGCGTGAAAACGATACTTTTTGAAAACGGGTCCCAGAGTGGAGCATTTTGGAAACGCTCCGGTCTCTGTTTCAGTGTAAACGGGCAAAAACACTACTTTTTGAAAACAGCGGTACTGGCACATGTGCACTATGGTTGTGACTCCTTTACCCACAGCACTAACTTGTGGCCTGGTGTGGGAACTGCGGTGTTTTCAATGCCTTGCATGTCTGTGTAAATGGAGATTGTTTTAAAAACTTTTCCATCTGAACACGTGAGTTTTTGAAAACGAAAACGGAAAACAAAAAAAAATTTCCGCTGGATCATTCTCGTGGGCCTTATTGTTTAGTGATTTATAGTCCACATGCTACTGAAAAGTTGGCAGAATGAAGGTCAGACTGACATGGTTAAAATCACCAGTGATTAAAGCTAGTGATGGAAGCCTCTGGGTGTTTATGCTGTACATAGTTGCGTGTATGCGGTCACATGCCGCTGTCCTGTCAGCTGGAGGAGACTTAAAGTGGTAAATAATATAGGTGCATACTCACAGCTAAAAGCTCACAGCTAAAATGAAAACATGTTCATGTAGTTGACGACAGGAAAAACTAGGAAATGCCTTTAAAACTTAACATGTGTTATGAGTTGTGTCGACTTGTAAATGAAGGAGGAGGAACTTCCAGGAAATGAAAGTAAACCATGAACACCTGCTTCAGAGTGCACATTCACTCAGGGCGGCGGCACAAAGATGTCAGGTGTATCAGTAGTTCTGCTTTCAGCTTATATGATTAAGGAAAATGGACAAATATACGCATCCATTGTTTTTTGAAGCCAAAGATCTGACTGACAGTGACATTGAGGATATCAGGAAATACTTTCAGAAAAGCGAAGACTCCGCAGGTGGCGAGTGTGAAATTCCTGGAAAGGTTGATGGCGACACCTTTAAAATCTGTTTTAAGGATAAAGAAGGTAAAGAACTCTTTTTATTTACTATGTAAACAAAATTGTGTATTAACAAGAGTTTAACCTCATGCTAGTACCTCTGTGAGGCTGTCCCCAGGCGCAGCCTTGTTCATACATAATATTGTCAGTATTGTATGTTGTTCACCATATTAACTGAGTATTAGATCAACTTAAGAAAGTTGAGTGGCAATGTGATAAATTAAGTTACTTGTAATTCTTTCTTCACGCAGTTGTTTTTAAATGGCAGGACTTTCGTGACTGAATTTGGCTGTTTTGACAGGTCAGGAACGAGCTTTGCTGAGGAAGTTTCACGCCATCACTCTTTCTGATGGGAAACAGTGTACACTCACAGTGAGCCGCACAGGTTTACCTCCACAGTCCCTCAGCCAGTCATCGGACAGTCAGCCACAGGTAATCTTTTTTGTTTTAAGGAAACATTGCGTGATGTACGATCAGATCATCTGATCAAACTGGTTTGGGTGCATTTCTCATAGAAGCAGGAACTGCCCAGCCTGCAGTGACTGGCTGTGGCTTCTATGTGCTAAAGAAAGAAAACAGTGTAATATTATTGGACTGACTGTTAACATGTTGCTCCTATGCAAGCTTAATGGCTGCCAAATGAGTTTGAATATGACACTGGTAAAACCCTCTTTTTGTCAATATCTGATAATCGTAATATTTTTATGCTAATGTTTATATGCATATATTTTTTAAATGTAGCACATATATTGGCATTCCAGCATAATTTGATGAATGGGCCCCCCCCCCCCCCCCCGTTTCAGGCGCCAACAAATGTGAACACAAAATGTCTTGAGAAGATCTTCAAGACAGATATTTTCCTCCTGTATTACCTGAGAGACAACTTAAAGGCATTCAAAATTCTCCAAAAGCAACTTTTTTCAGTTGGCTGCACAGTGGAGCTCAAATTTGATGAGGAGGAGGCCGTAGTTAGAGGTGACACTCAGAGCCACCCAGGAGGATGCCCTGCCGAGAAACAGGAGCAACAGTTGGTTCAGATCTTCAGCTATCTCACTGAGAGCTACCTCTGCCATCATGTGGTTGAGCCAAAACAGATCAAAATGGTACTGCGGGACCCCTCCTTTAGGACAGATGATATCAAGGTTTACACAGAGAGCGGCTATGTTGTGGTTGTGGGAGAGGTTCATGCTGTGAAGGAAAAGATTGCAGCTCTGGAAAAGAGCCTATCCACCAAAAACGAACTGCCAGTTGTGGAGAAGCAGTTCAACCTGGTAGAAGAAGAGTTCAATCGAGAAATGCGTGCTTATTATCCAGAGGTTAAAATCAGCAGAGGCAGTGCCATAATCACTTTGGAAGGGCCTGACAAAGAGGTCCAGTCAGGAGCTGCAAAACTTGATGAACTGATTAAGAGCATAAAGGAGAAGATAGTTAAATTCCCCACAGCTTTGCTAACATTCATCACAACCAGTGGTGCCATCTCCAAATACCAAACTCGCTTTCAGCAGAGCCTCAGAAACCCTGTTTGCCTTGAGGTGGGTTCAGACCTGGTTCTGTCCAGTTTGTCCTCTGATGCTCTGAATGAGGCCGAGGCAGCAGTGACGAGAGACCTTAAAGTGGACACCGTGGAGCTGCAGGGAGCTGCAGCAGTACCTCCAGGTTTAGACAGAGTGAAAGAAATCCTGATGAAAGCCAGGAATGAGGCAAACTGTAGTGAGGTGAGAGTGGACTTCAGCTTCATGCCAGGATCCAGCGGAACTGCAGCAACCAAAGTACAACTAGCGGGCTACAGTGAAAATGTCAACAAGCTCAAGGAAGCTCTTTGTGGTTTCCAAAAGGAAGAAGTTGCAACTCAAGAAGTGGTAAACTTGCCATATCCTGAACTGGTTGACTGCTTTGATAAAATGTTAGACTTGATCGGCATGAAGCAGACTAAGGTGACCTTAAAAGCCTCACATGTTCCAAATCCTTGTGTGCTCCTGACGGGCCCTCATTGTCTGGTCCAGACAGTTCGGGCAGACTTAGCCACAAATCTATCACAACTGTCAACTGATACACTGGTTTTAAATGGACCAGGGGTGCAATGGTACTTCCAGATGGAAGGCAGAAAAATCAAGGAGCAGGTGGAAATCTCCTGTCAGGTCCTCATCAGGGAACAAAAAGAAGTCTATTCTCAAAGTACTGCAACTGTGTTGGATTTTTACCCAGTACAACCATACATCAACATCATCAGCTCCACCCCAGGCGGACCGCAAAGTAACACTGCCAGCAGTACACCAAATATGACAGCTGTCAACAAACCAATCCTGGAGATCAAGCTTGGAAGTTTGGAGGATCAGCAGGTTAGACAGTCAGAAATATTTTTAATAATTAGACAATTTCTTTTCAAGCAGCACATGTCCACATTACTATTATTTCATATAATTTCCACAGGCGAATGTGTTGGTGGCCCCCATGATATCCAAAAAGCTTACTTCCACTAAAGTTGGTAAAGGTCTACTTAAAAAAGCAGGAACTTCAATGCAGAAGGTCTTTGTTCTTATAGCTCGAAAGTGGAACCCTTCTGCTGGTAGTGTTATGGTGGTTGATGCACCTCCATCTCTGGGCTGCTCCAAGATCTTCTTCATCGAGTGTTTGCGATGGGATGGAGTTGGCGGCCTGAGCGTGAAGGTAAATTCATAAAGATGTTATAGAAACAAGAGCATAAACCAGTAAATTGAAATGATGACTGTTTTTACCCTGGAGGCCAACGCGTGGAACAACTTTTCCCGTCTTCCCTTTGTTTCAGATGCTTGCTGATGGGCTGAAAAGTTGTTTGGAACTCTGTGTAAAGGAGGGCTGGAGTTCAATAGCCTTTCCAGTCATTGGGCCTGGGATAGTTTTAAAATACCCCCAGAAAGAGGCCATTCAAGTGCTGACCGACATCATTCAACAGTTTGGATTATCTGGCTCATGCAGCTCGCTCCACACCATCTATGTTGTCATTAAACCAGACTATCCAGACTCTGAGGAGGTGATAGAGTTTGAGCTTTTTTTTTTATAGATGATGTCTGTATCTCCCACCATCCATTACTGCGGTGACAAGTCCTAATGAGAGCATGTACTACTGCCTGCAGAGGGTGATAGTAATATGGGTAGGACTGACATTAGGCAGTGTCCCCCAGCTACTGATTTTGATCTGACATTTATGAGGTTGTTCTAGTTATAGTTCACAGTAACAACACAGTAAGGTGATGTAGTTAATTCATTCCATGTGACCACAGAGAATGTCTCAGCCCACTAACATTAGTTAGTTAAGCAACATCAATTCAATTCAATTCAATTTTATTTATATAGCGCCAAATCACAACAACCAGTCGCCTCAAGGTTCTTTATATTGTAAGGTAAAGACCCTGCAATAATTACAGAGAAAACACAACAGTCAAAACAACCCACTATGAGCAAGCACTTGGTGACAGTGGGAAGGAAAAACTGAAGGCTCTGCGTCCCATTCTACTCTTAAGTATCCTATGAACCACATGTAAGCCAGCAGTCTGAGAGCGAAGTGCTCTATTGGGGTGATACGGTACTCAGCTGGCAATGTCTCTCTCCAACTACATAGTAATGTCTGTGAGACCAACCAGACCCTCAGTGAACCAAAACCTTTGTGCCGCTGTAGGCGGAGCACTACGAACAATGTAATTTCTGTTAATATTCTTAATTATTATCTGGCAAACATCTTTTTCCTCTGCACACCAAAAGCTTGGCCGCTTCAATTAGATTTAATATAATTATATTTTATTTACAATACCGTGCGAAAATCTTGATCCACCCCTAATCGCTTTTTATTTTGTTCTAAGCAGTGATTTTTGAAAGTGATCTTGAGCAATAGTTCTCCAGATTTTCTGATCTTTCAAAGCTCGATGAAACTGGACAAGTGGAGGACAAAGGATGAGGTGGCAGGCAGTAAAAAAAAAAAAAAAACCCACAGCAGATGAACAGTATCACGTGCTTAAGAAGAAGGAAAAAAATCCAGGAAAGACCTGACACAAGACCTGAGAGATGTATCTGGTCCTTCAGTTGAGCCATCTCTGTTCACTGAAGCCTAATCAGAAAGGCTCTCAGTGGAAAGTTGGCTGTAAAGAAACCATTCTTAAGGAAGGGAAAGACTGAGCTATGCCAAATTACATAAAAACTGGACGGAAAATGAGTGTCAACATTTCCTATGGAGTGATGAATCCCAATTTGAAAGTTTTGGTTCAAATGGTTATCGATATGTTTGGGGCTTTGATGGAATTATGAATATGGCAAAGTACCGTTTCATTCTGATTCACCGTCTGTAAACTGTCTGATTGGCAGTCACTTCATTTTTCAGTATGACAACAATCCCAGACACGCTCCCAGTACAGTAAAAACAAACCCGGATAGAAAAACGCACAGCGGAACATCATCAGTCATGGACTGACCATCCCAGAGCCCAGAACTGAACATTATCCAAGCGGTGTGGGAAGCAGTGACAGAAAACAATACAAAAGGCAGCCAACATCCAAAGAAGAGCTTTGAATGTCCTTCAAGAAGCCTGGAGAACTATTCCTAAGACTACTTAAAGAAATTGCAGAAAGCTTGCCTAATAAAGCTCAGGCTGTGTTGACAAATAAAGGTGATCATACCAAAAAATTACCAAGAATTGTACAAACTCCATTTTTGCACTATATGCTGTATTCATGTATGTTTGCATATGTTTAAAAAAACTGCTGCACCTATTTCCCGTTTTCCTAGCAAAACATAAAGAAATGAGTGTCTCAAGATGTTTGCACAGTACTGTATGTAGCACCAATTGATAACAGTTTACTCAGGACACTTTATGTTACAAAGTAAAAACACTACAATATTCACAAGAGAACCGTAACAAACAGGTGATCACCTATGAATATGAGCTTGGAACTTCCTTTTAACAGACCTCCAGCAGAACCGGGTTCATGGAGGGGCGAATTTGTATTCAATTTTGGTCCATTGTTGAAGTTTGACAATACTACTGGAGTAGCTGAGAAGTGACTTTGATTAGAACCAGGGAACATTTGTCCCTAGTTTTAAATATTGCAGACTGTTTGCAGAAACATGTGTGTTTAAACTAAACATGTATTTACAGTGCTACCATGAGGTCTACAGACACCTGAGCTTGAACATGAACCATAAAGGCCAAGGTAAACCAGAGACATCTATTTAACTGTTCAACAAGCCACACGCAGGCAAATATCAAATATGAACCTTGCTGTTGTGCTCTTCTTCTCTGCAGTCTTCAAGTCCCTCAAAAGTGACCTAGCTGACATCACCGTGAATGTGGGAGGTGCGGTTGAACTACAAATGGTGCTTGGTGATATCATTAATGAGACTACAGATGCTGTGGTGAACTCGACTGACTTCATCAATTTTCATGGTGAGAGATTTTGATGCTGAATAACTGCTGGATTTCAACCATGTTTGTTGGGTAAATGTACTTTAGTTTTTGTCCTGGGTAATCTCTTAACATCCAGATCATTGGTAACTTCTCTAGGGTTAAAATCATAGCTGCTGTTTGTATAGAATTTCAAGATTTATTGAAATGGACATGGGTTTTACAGGAAATGCCAAATTTGTTTTTCTGTTTTCACGTTCAAAATGTAACGCGTTAAGATGGAAATGTTTTCAAAATAATTGCCGTTGACACGGAACCCCAAGAAGCTGAAAAAGCTGTAGTTTCCATGCCAGGCCACAAGTTGGTGGTGTTTGTATAGGAGTTGCAACAATAGAACGCATGTGTCAGTACCCCCCAATTTCAAAAAGCAGCATCATCGTTCTCAGGGACTCAAAACGCTGTCCTCGTGTAAAACATTCTCGTGTAAACGTGGCCTCAGACTTCCCTCTCCCCAGCCACTTCCTCCAGCTTATCGAGGGAAACACAGAGGTGTTCCCAGAGATATAATCTCTCCAGCATATCGGGGGTCTGCCCCAGGGCCTCCTCTTGGTAGTACAGCTCACCCAAGAAGCACCCAGGAAGCATCTAGTCATATGCCCGAACCACCTCAACTGGCTCCTTTCAATGTGGAGGAGTATTGTTTTTGGTTAAAACACCCAACAGAAAACCTGTGTGTTGATAAATTAATTGGAAGTAACCCCTTACTGTCACAGTAGTCAAAAGACAGCATGTGCATAAATGATCCATGCATCCATGTCCAGGTTGAGGCGGCAGCACTCTAAGCAGAGATGCCCAGCCCTCCCTGACCCCAGCCACCTCCTCCAGCTCTTCTGGAAGGACACCAAGGCACTTCCAAGCCAGCCAAGAGATTTAATACTGGGTCTTCTCCACGGCCACCTCACCCAGTAGGCACCCAAGATGCCTGATCCACCTCAACTACAATCTTTCCCTCAAAAGGAGCACACAGTTGAGTCTTGCCAAACTTGAGTGTCTTTTTTATTTTTTGACAAAATGACATTAATGGATATCTTGGGGAAGAGAGCAGGCTGGAACAATGCAGATTAAAAAAAAATCCTACTAATAAAAATGAAAATCATGGATGCACGGAAGGAGGAATAGGAAGAGGGTTGGTGTGACAAAGAAGGATGCTAGTGATACGGTGAGATAGAGGCAGATGATCAGCTGTGGCAATCCCTAATGCGAACAGCTGAAAGAAAAAGAAGACTAATAAAACACAAAAACACAAATCATATCCCATCAAAAGTGAGTGAACCCCCAGCACAGACCATATCAATCATCAGAGACCTCCTTTAGCCACAGCATTAGAAATGGAGAATAATGGACTAGAGCCCTAAACTATACATATTCAAGTGCTAAATATTTGTAAAAAAAAAAAAAAAAAAGTAAAATAATAGAAGTCTAAAATATTACTAATAATACTGAAATAAGGCAGTAAGTGTGCTGCCTCTGCATCGCTACCAGTTATCCACATCTGCAGGTCTCTGCCAGAAGCACAGGTCTATAAACCATTCTAGTATACAGTACATGTCAAGCACAAATGTTCCCCTGCTAAAATCTTATGCTGTTTAAGCTTGTTTTATAGTAAGGAACTGTCCAACAATGTAACATACATAAAACCTATTATAACAATAATTACTATCGATCTGCAGATGGCGTGTGCAAAAAAATCTTAACTGTGGCAGGACCCCAGGTTGAGGCCGATCTCAGAAATGGTGAGAAGAATGGCTGAAGATATACATTTCATATGTATTTGGCAGACAGCTTGCAGGATCTTAATCACAGTTTTGTTGTGTCTGTGTAGCAAAAGTGAAGAAGGGAGACATCTTCGAGTCCATACCTGGAGCGTTCCCTTGTAAAGCCATTTTACACGTGTGTGCAGAAAAAGATGCGGGCGTCATTGAGCAACAACTACTTAAAATCATTCAAATGTGTGAATCTTCTGGATACAGGTCTGTGGCCGTTCCTGCCATCGGTGCTGGTGAGTAATGGGCGAGATATTGATGCTTGAATGAACAGAAAACGTGAAAATTATTAATGTAGTTTTATTTGAATGATTGTCCAGGATCTGGTGGGTTGGACCCCAACCTTGTGGCGCATGCCGTGCTCCAAGGGATTAAGACTGCTGTATCTTCCCATCTTCTCCAGTGCCTCACTAGCATTCGCCTTGTCCTCAACAAGATTAACGTGTTCCTGGCGTTTAAAGAACAACTAATGCTGATGTTTCCCTCTGCTGTTATCAACACAGGTAACGCTAAGTCAACTTTTTCTCTTCCTCGTCAAATACCTTTTCTCATTCTTGAGATTTTTTCACTGATTATTATCTATCTGCTTTACAGTGGTTGCTCATTCCACCCCAGTTATGAAGATAGACCCAAGCATCCTGTCTGCCAGCTCCAGCATTCAGCAGTACACCTTCATGATTGTAGGACTGTGCAGAAAAAATGTTAACAATGCCATTGCAAAGCTCAAAAATCTGTATCAGGCTGAGTGCCTCACGCAAACCTTCAGACAGGAGGAGCTTGCAGGCCTCACTCAAGATGATCTGAACCACCTAAAGCAGCTGATTGAAGTCCTGGGTGTACATGTAGTAGAGGACCATTACAATCCAGGCAGCTGGACAGTGAGTGGGTTGAAAGATGGAGTTCATGAGGTGATGCAAATTATTCAAAAATCTGCCGCACAAATATTTAAGCAAAATGTAAGAAATCGTGTTTTTCTCTAAATCTGAGAAACAGAAAAAGCTTTGTTTGAAGTAAATGCAAACTGTTCTGTGGTATCTTTATAGATATAAGTTTGTGATCTTTGAGGAAAAAAAGACACCCATGTTTGTTTATGCTGATTTAATTTTAGCTGCTTGAATAACTCAAGTTGGCCAGTATCACCCGACATGTGAAATGTGAAATTGTCAGTTTTTGGTGAGCAAAGAGAAAATGTAAACCAGCAATATCTGACTAGTTTTCGTGATTGTGATTTATCTGGTTCCCGGGTTATACATGAAGGATAATCTCACAGGAAATGTGGCTGTTTTATTATTCTACTGTATCTTTTTAAGTTATTTGAACATGAATGTTAAAATGTGACTACAAGAAATGTAAGTATCAGAGTTTTAGAATTTGTTAGCATGTCTGCTAATCAAAGCAGGAATAAACATTTTACTGGGATGTTAACATTACTGCATCAATGAACATTATTTTGTTTTGACACATTGGCAGACATTGTTGACAGTGCAGTGATGCAATTTTTAATCCCAGTATGACATCTAGTGGATAATATGGTAACAGAGCAAAATGCCAGTATTACTACACAACTTGTGTGTTGCTTTGTTTTAGCCTCTTTGCACGGTTTGAAATCACAATACATGAAATGAAATGTTCAAAAACCTGACATGCTGTAAGTTCTGCTGCTAGAATTATGGTTGTTAAACATATATAAACATAATTTTAAGACATGATTAAAAGTGCAGAACCAGATACATATCATTGTAACTGCACCAAACTGGGAAATTCCATTATCAATGTTACACAGTGCACATATTTAGAACATTGACTGTGACTATTCAGTTTGTTTATTTAAAAGTACCCAAAGAGGAAGAGACAAAAATTGAAATGCAGTTACCTCGATCTAATTAATATTAAAAATATTTTAAAAATCACGTTGTGCAAAAACACAGAATTAATGTACACTAATATGACTACTTAAATATGAACTAGGCATACAACTGTTTTTTAAAAACATATAAACAGCAATAATATTCAGATTAAAATAAAAACAAAAATTGTAGATGTAGTTTATTGTATGAAAAATAAAGATGTGAAACTTGATGAGTTGAGTAATAATGTACCTGCTGAGTTAACATTAAAGTAAATCTTGAACTGCTAAGGGATATTTTCTAGAATACATAAGTAGACACATATTTGACAGGTATTGATATCAATAAGGGCAGCACAGTGGCACAGTGGTTAGCACTGCTGCCTCACAGTTAGTAATACCATGTGGAAGGCCTGGGTTTGATTTCACCTTGGCCCTCTCGCTCTGTGTGGAGTTTGCATGTTCTCCCCGTGTCTGCGTGGGTTTTCCCAGGGTACTCTGGCTTCCTCCCACAGTCCAAAGACATGCACTTACTGGGGTTAGGTTAATTGGCTACACTAAATTGCCCATAGGTGTGAATGAGAGCATGAATGTGAGTGTGAATGGTTGTCTGTCTCTCTGTGTTGTACCCTGCCTCGCCCTATGTCAGCTGGGATAGGCTCCAGCCCCCCCACCCCAAACAGGATAGTGGATGGATGATATCAATACCCCCCCCCCCCCACACACACACACGAAATAAAGGAGCAGATGGGACACATTACTATTTGTACACAAGCAATCACGAGTAAAAATTCGACAAATGCTGACAACATCAGAATCAGAAGCATTTATTATTATCAAACACAAGTACTTGACGAAATTGTGACAGCTGCCGCTGGTCAGTGCGTTGCAAGTGTTAAGCTGCATCATAAACTGGAAAACGACACCACAGTTTGTAAAGCATGGCGTGACGAGGTCTAGCAGGAAGCAGGTTTGCGTCTTGAGGCAATCCAGGCATACACGTCAATCAGCCATTAAGCTCATTTAACACCTGCTTGCTCATGCACTAACAATGCAAGGCCAGTAGAGGTTGCAGAAGGGAGTACCAAAGCTACAATAATACAAATGTTTTTCCATGAGTATTTAATAACACCTACAACATTTTTCTTCTTTTCATCTTGAATGTTTGAAAAGAAGGGAACTGGACTTTTTTTTTGCTTTGTGAAGATGTTTCACATCTCATCCAGAACTCATGTTTTTTGTTTTTTTTTTGAGCAACTTCATTTTGGTTTTCTGTGCTCTGCATTTGGGTCCTCTCACTACACTTCCATTTTCCATGGTTAATGCGTGTGTCTATTAAAACCCTTAGTTTGCCTTTATTATTTGTGTCATACTGTGTTCTTGTTTACCCTGTCTTGTGTGTTCGGTGTCTATTGAATATTTAGTTTGTACAGTTTGTTTCCACTTTAAATTTTGTTTTGTTTGTTTCTGGACTTTGCCATTCCACCTTATTAAAGGTCAACTTCTATTTAGGAAGACTGGCTGTGAGTCCTGCATTTGGGTTTGCCACTTGCAAACCTTTACAATGTCTTTAAATGAATTGAAATGAAGCAGAAGATAATGTGTTTTTAGAATACCAAAATATTACAAACTGGCAGTGCATGCATTCGGACTCCTTACATGTTTCTCCACTCTGAAAGAGATGGATGATATTATTCAAAGTTCAAAGCCAGTCCCCGTTCAAAAGTTCATACTGTGTGACTGTGGTAAAGGCTGGAAACTTAGCTGCCGGTGCGTCAGAGGCTGATCTGGAACATCATTGGCCAGCTCGCCTGCCAATCATAATCAACACCGACCAATCGACGCTTCAGTATTCCGGGACTTACCAGCGCAGCTGCACAGGACGGTGAACGAGTGCAGGAGGACTGAGAGAAAGCAAAACCGGACTTTTCAGTAGTTTCAAGTTGTTTAAGCTGCTCAAGATCGCTTTGTGTGTGCGTGCAGCTAACTGTAAGTAAATAACATTTAAGAGTTGGTATTATTTGTTAGCTTCGAATTGTTAATAACTGAGTTCAGTGGTGATTAGCTACTTCAGTGTAAAATATTGCATGCTTACATAGCGAATGTGAAAGTAAACTAACAGCAGGTGCATGCAAGCGCTATAGTTGTGCATGTAGCTGTTAATTATCTTTTTTATCTGAACTGTTTATAAGTGATGAAAGAAGATTAATGAGTATATTGTGCAGGTTTATAATTCATATCCTAATTAGTATATTTTCTGGTTGTGTACTTTATAGAATAAACTACAAAAGACAAGTAACGCCTCATCTTTGACTGGATGCCTGCAGCCTTTCCCCCTAAGAGTAACCAATCCTTTAGTTCAGTGACTGTGTAGCAAAACATGACAAGAACGTAAAATGCTCACGCGTCAAAGAGGAAATGTGGATAAAAACAAACTTCATTGCACTGTACTAGAAGGTAAATATGGAGTTCTGTGTGTTTAATGTCAATGATTTGGATATTGGTTGAATGTGACATTGGTGGACTAACTTCACTGCTTCAATAATATATCATTGTAACCAGGGGTGAAAATAATATCTGGGGAGATCCAGGTATGTTTTTACTGCTTTGGCAGTGTGTTTGGGATCACTGTCATGTTAATAAATAAATAAATTAAAAGAGGCTACTGCTGAAGTTTTTAAAATCTTTGTAGTAATTCCCTCAATGGTAGATGTTTCCATAAGCGCACTTTACCAGGATGACTCATATACATACATATACAGACTCACAAGGTGAAAACAATACCAGGTACAATACTGCTGGAAAGAAAAACACTTAACAGCGAGAAAATTCGCTGAATGGTGCCTTCCCAACAGGACAAACAAGGAAATATGCCACACACAGCTGTCAGTGACCTATTTACGTATCTAGGTGTGTCCATTTGCGTGATTATGACATGCATCTGGAGAAGCAGGAAGAAAAATAATATCACTACAGAGATGAACGTTCCCTTAGGATTGTTGCCCATTGAGAATTTCTGTAAGATACAGAGCACTTCTTAACAGCTCTGCTATATATTCATTATAGTAGGTAAAATAGATAAATGCCAGCATTCATTGTTCTGTCAGCTAGATCAGCTGAAAGGCAGAGAAAACAACAGGAAAGAAAGGTAAGAAGTTCCAGTGGGTTAAATTTGTTATGTGTAAATCAGGTGATCAGAGCCCAACAAAGGAAGGTGCAAAGGCTACCGTATGCTTTTGTAGGAGATGTAGGACATAAAACAAATGCTGAGAGGTAGGTAAACAGAAACTATTCAGGATAGAATATTTATCCTTCACACGCTAAATGTTTGGCATAGTTTGACCCTTTGTGACTGAGTTGCTGTGCTTCCTAAACACTTTGTAATAACACCACTATGCAGTTGGTGGAATATCTGGGAGGAAAGAACTGACTTGTTACAATGGTGGCATCCTATTAAAGTGAAATGCTGAAATTCACTGAGTTCTTTTGAACAACTCAGTCACTCACCAATGTTTGTAAAGGCAGACTGCATGGCTGGATGCTTGATTTTATGCACACTGGTTTCCTCTCTCTACTAAAGGGGGAGGGTGTTTGGCTTTGCATTTCCTCTGTAAAGGGGAAATGCAAAACCATTTCACTTCCTTGTAAAGAGCTAGCTCAAACTAAGAGTCAAAACAATCTGCTTCAAAATCTTAAATCCTCAGATCAACCATTAATCACCTGCCAGTCACAGGTAAGCAAAACTCTAGTGCTGATGTTTAAAAATCTTGACTGCATTTTGATACATTTAAAATCATTTAAACAGTTTTATCACAGACAGGGGCAGTAAGTCTTTCTGATCTAGTCTTTGAAAAGACATTACTGAAACTGACTACATTTCCCCCCCAGATAGTTAATAAAAACCTCTTGAAGGAGAAGCAGTTCAAATTGGTAGAAGAAGAGTAATGTACACTCATCGCCCAGAGGTTCCCACCCTGAGAGGAAAAATGAATGCAATTTTCTTGGAAGGCAGTGACAATGAGGTGCAGCTAGGAGCTGCTAACCTTGAGGGACTGGAGAAGAGAGTCAAGCTCCCTGTGGATTTAATAACTTTTATTAAATCCAGCTGTGCCATCTCCAAGTACCAGACTCAGTTTCACAGCTATAGAAATCCTGTTTTCATGGAAGTGGGATCAGATCTTGTTCTGTTCAGTTTGTCCTCTGATAACTTGGATGAGGCTCTGGCAGCAGTGGTGAAAGATCTGAGTGTGGAGATTGTGAAGCTGCAGGGAGCTGCAGCAGTACCCCCAGATCTTGATCGAGTCAAAGAAATACTGAACGAAGCCAAGAACAAAGAAAACTGTCTTGAGCTCAGAGTGGACTTCAGCTTCATCCATAGAAGCGGAACTGCCAAAGTACGACTGGTGGGCTACAGTGAAAATGTGAGCAAGCTCACTGATTTTATTCATGATTTCCAGACAAATCAGGTTACAACTCAAGAAACCATCAATCTGCCTCATCCTGAAATGGTCGACTGCTTTGATAAAATCTTGGACCTAACAGGCACGAAGCAGACCAAGGTGACCTTAAAAGCCTCACTTGTTCCAAATCCTTGCGTTCTCATGTCTGGTCCCCGATGTCACATCCAGGAGGCCAAGCAGGCCCTAAAGTCAGGTCTAACCAGTCTGACAATAGAAACTTTGACTCTTGATGGACCAGGGGCTCAGCGGTACTTCAAGGCAGAGGGTAAAAAGAGTAAAGAGCTGATAGAGAGCTCCTGTTGTGTCATTATCCAAGAAAAGCGAGCTGCAGTCACCCCAAATGTGATCACAAGATCACATGCCACCAAACCTATTACTGTCACACCCCAAACTTCCAACACTAGAAGCTGCAGCAAGACTCTGGCAGACAAAACAAGTCTGGAGAATAAAGTTGCCAGTTTGTTTGAACAGGTTAGTGTTCCCATTATTTTCTTGTCATCTGTTGTTATTAACAGTTTAATACCACATGTTGTAATTAATGTGCATTTATGAGACGAGCGCGGTCACTACATGCATTTGTATTTACAGTCCTACCACGACTTCTACCGAACCCTCAGCTTGAACGGGAACAAGGGAGGCCAAGGTATCCCAACAGCTGTTCAGTTAAGCAAACTAAGTTAGATGTAAAGCACAAAACAAATTAAAGCAGGAAGATCATTTAGTTAAGTAAAAGTATAAATACCATAATGCACACGAGCCCAGCATTCAAAATAAAGATACAAATATATTATCAGCAAAATGTACTAAATAACCAGCAGAACAAAGAGGCAGTTCAAGTTTACTCTGGTAAAGTTTTTTTTTTTTTTTCCCAAACTTCACATGAAATAGGAGAGATCAAAAACAGGTCAGGAGTTAAAAATGAGGCAAGCATGCAGACAGGCCAGCCGAGTGTCAAGGAAATACATGAATACCACGACTGCTTAAAGCTGTCTTTAAAGTCTTTAAGTCTCTCAGCACCACAGAAAAGAAAAGCTTCTGCTTCATTGTCTCAGTAATCAGGGTCACGAGTCCTGACAGAAGTGTCAGATTTGGATGAATGCCTTTCTTCTTCTTGTATACTAAATCATAATCTGTGATTACAACAGCTATTATATAAATGAAGTAAATGAAAAGAGGAATGATTCAAGGACAAGTACCTCAAGACTATTCATTTAAAGCATCTCAGTAGATGTATTCATCCTTTGTTCACCATTCATTTTGAACTGAATAAGATCGACCTGTTCAACACCAAATAATGCAGATGCTTCCTTCTGCTGTAGTTTGTTTAATCTTAACATCAAGTGCTTGTTTATCAGAATCCTGTTGATGTGTTTTCACAATCTTTCAATGTTTGACTATTTTACAGTGTCAATGTCACAGCTGCCACCTCTGCAACAGCCCCGAATGGCTGTTAGCACAGGCCCAAGCAGCCTCTGTACGACTCATCAGCAGTCCGCCTTCCTGTTCTTGGGCCTTTGCAGAACGGGCGTTAATAATGCAATGACAAATGTGAAAGAAATGTATCAGGCTCACTGCTCCACACAAAACATCCCGAAGGAGGAGCTGGCAGACCTCACCCAGGATGAAATAAAGGATCTGCAGCAGGTAGTGGAGACCCAGGGTCTGCACGTACAGCAGGGCCAGCGTGGTGATGGAGCTTTGATAGTGAGTGGGTTGAAAGATGGGGTCACCGAGCTGCTGCAGATGCTTAACGCCACTGCTCGCGTCCGGAGAGAAGTGAGAGTCAGGGAGGAGGATGATTTGTACACTCGTGTGGCGTGGTGCATCCTGGGACATGATGGTAACTGGGAAAGGCTCCCCAAAACAGCCAATCACAACCTAGAAAAGCGTAATATCATGAACGGGATAGAGGACACACAAGGAAACTCTTGGAGTGTGGATCTACGGAAGATGGAAGCCAAAAGAGGAATTAGACAAACCAAACTGAAACGACTTGAGAATCATTCAGGTGAGAAGATTGTTCTTGGCAAGCTCTTGACTAAAGTCGCACATTTTAAGGTCAGCTCTATTGCAGACCTTATGCAGCAAAGCAAGCTCTTTGTTACTGCATACAGCCAGTTTTTGCACTGTATAAAATATAAGCATTGTATTTATTTTGTACCTTTTATGCAAGCCTACTGTGTTATTATGTCTGACTGCCCTGCACTCAGGATTTATCACAGTTACAGCATGGATTCGTCTTGATTGGTGGGTCTTTGGAAACAACAGTTTTAAACCTCTAAGGATTTTCTTTTCTTCTCTCATTAACTGGTCTAATTTTTGCCAGACTTTACTCTTCCCCTGTACTGGGACAGCATGGCTTCTGGTGAAAATCTGAAAGTGGTTGCACTGGAGCCTTCCTCTGCAGAGTACCTCAGAATAAATGTGGCCTTTGCACAAACAGTTCCGAAGACTGTAAAGAAAGTGGGTGTCTTTCACCAGAAATCTACAATAACTGTATCCCACAGGAAACGTTTCAGCAGCTGAAGTTTTTGTTCTTTCTTGTTAGATTGAACGCTTGCAGAACGTCCATTTGCGACAAGGCTACGAAGTTCAAAAGAAGAAGCTTTCCGAAAAGAACAGATTGGAAGGTGGAGCAGGTGAAAAGCTTCTGTACCACGGGACGAGTCATGACAGCTGTGACTCCATCATGATAGATGGATTCAACAGGAGTTTTTCTGGGAAAAATGGTAATTGTGTTTTAATACAATCAGAATCAGAAGCTTTTATTGTCATCAAACACAAGTGCTTGACGAAATTGTGACAGCTGCCGCTGGTCAGTGCGTTACAAGTGTTAACAGTAATAAACATATATCCTATATACACATACACAATCAACTGTAATTAGCAAGATCACATGATTTTGTTTTTAGAACTTACAAAAAGTAGTCTAAAACACTTCAACAATTGATGTCATCACTGCTTTATTTTGTTCATATTTCATATACAGTGCTGTGCAAAGGTTTTGAGATATGCCTTATTTATTTATATATTTTGTTTCCAAGCAGATAGGTTTCCTCGTAATTTTTGGTGGTCTTGAGCAATAGTTCTCCAGGGTTTCTGAAGGTCTTTCAAAGTTTTTCTTTGGACATTGGCTGCTTTTTCACTCATTAAGTCCACTCATTATACCTGAACATTTGAAGAGGAATGTTTTGTTTTGTTGCCACTCATGAATCATTCAAAGCACCTAACTCAAGGGATGAACCAGTGTTGTGTCTACACATAACAGACAGCTTAGCAAAGAACCAGTTTTAAATTGCATCTTTAGGCCCTAGATTACCAATAGGTGGACTGTGAAGAAATTTTCTTTACCCGGACCTCCTGAAATTTTGTTTGAATACCCCTGCTTTAGGCACTTTGTTACTAGAAGCCTGATGTGCAGTGTTTAATTACAAATGTGAGAATTTATTTAAGTGGAGGACCGAGGAGAAGTGGCAGGCCCAAAATAAACTGTCTACAGCAGATGAACAATATCTGAAAGTCATGTCCCTGACAAACAGGCAAAAATCCAGCAAAGAATTGTGCACACTCTGTTTTTGCCTTACATAACCGATTTCCACGTATGTTTGCAGATGTTTCAGTAAATCAGTGCACTGGTTCTTCATTTTCCTAGCAAAATATAAAGAAATGAGGGGTTGTTCAAGACTTTTTGTACAGTATCGTACATGCATTGCCACAAAAATCATTTATGTAAAAATTTCCTCCAAAAAAGGTCATTTATGTAGTATGTGGCCATCCTTGTAAAGTTATTTACCACCATACTAACTGATGTGATGCTTATAAGAGAAACTTGCAACACTTTGAAAGAGAACATGCAATATAGATATTTGATATTTCTAAAACCTTCAATGTCTCTCAATTGTTTTCCTGTTTTCAGCAACTGCATATGGTCAAGGGACGTACTTTGCTGTAAATGCCAGCTACTCAGCCCGTCCCACATACTCAAAGCCAGCTGCTGATGGCTCTCAGGCAGTGTTTGTGGCCCAAGTTCTCACTGGTATCTACACTCAGGGCCAGGGTGGCATGAAGATACCCCCGCTTCGCAACAATAAGTCTGATGACCGTTACGACAGCGTGGTGGACAGAATAGACAACCCAACCATGTTCATCGTTTTCAATGATAACCAAGCTTATCCAGACTACCTCATTACCTTCTGTTAGTGCTTCATCATGGGGAACATTTAATCCACAATTAAATATGTTTGAATACAGCAGTACTTACCATCAGTGTTCTGTGATAGTCAGGCTCACACTGAGCCAGACAGCAGTTTGCTATGCAACACAGTTACTGCCAAGTGGTGAACAGCATGTTGATAAAAGGCTTTTTCTCCTCTAACTTTCATGCATTATCTTAACTACCTGAACAACCAATCAAATGCTCATCCTGTGAGGAAACACTTGATAAGTCATTAGTTGCTCAGTTACACAGCATCAAACAGCATGCAAATCTACCTTTAAAAGTCCCTCTTTAGTCTCCTAAATAACATCATTGCTTATTAATGCATAATGACCTGTGGTGATTTTAACTGCTAAGTTTGAAGGTCAGTTTCTGAGCTTTGGATATTTGAATATTATCATGTGAAACTATATGTGAGAGTGTGTTTGAACACTGTGGAAAGTCAAGACAAAATGTGTGAGTGTAAACAGAGATTTGTCTGTGTGATGACCCACTGGACCCTGCCTTTATTTTGGCCTGCTTGTGTGCAGGTCCCCTGCAATCATTGGAGGGCTGGAGTGGCTTGTTTGTTAAATAGCCACACTGGCAACACCTGGGCCCATTGTGCCAGTGCTCTATAAGTTCTCCCAGGCCAGCTGATTGGAGGCTTTCCTCCTTGAGACACACTTTTGGTTTGGTTTCTCGCACTTGACAACATTGCATGCACCATTTTTCCACTCATGCACTCACTGACACTACTGATTGAACTGACTACACATATCATGATTAGGTTGAGTTCTGCTTTCTGTTCCTTTACTTTAAAATAAAACACCTTTTAATTGGCAGTGTCTGTGCGTCTCCCTTTTTTGCCATGGCCAATGCGGCCTGGTTCGTAAATGTCTAATTTTACGTTTTTTAGTAGCTGTAGCTTTTTGAAAGAACAATGTGTTATTAAAATGTATTAAATCAACTGTGCTTTTATTTAATCTGTGAATTTTAGATTTACTGCAGTTACTAAACTTCTTGATTAAATTTTTCTGTTGTAGCACTTTTAATGTTTTGTATTTTTCTTTTGTTTGTTTTGGGTTTTTTTTTTCTTTGCTGTAAAATGCACTTCGCATTTGTGTAAGAGCTATAATATCATTATTATTAGGCCCGAGCCAACCGGGCTCGATAATTTCAGAGAGCCGATTGACCCGGAGCAGCATGTAGCTGTGTGTCTGAGGTAAAATAGTATAATTTTACTGTTCCCACATCACTTTATTTTCAGTACATCGGTGTGCGTTTTGAGCTATGAGCTCACATGTTGATAATTGCAGCGCTCTGATTGGTCAGATCTGTTTGTTCACTTGTGAAAGTCAGAAAAATTGAACCTGATCCAAAAAAATAAATGCCGCAAAATCGAGCTGTGAAATGACACGGTCGGTGTGAACCGCTGCATTAAGAACAGGCGGGTCCGAAAAATATTTTTAACGCACGAAACATTTGCACGAAATTTACGTGGCTGGTGTGTAAAGGCCTTTAGTCCGATCATAATAAGAACTTTAAAAGGAGCTGTTACAGGGACCAGAATGACATTCTATTGTTATGCTTCAGGGAGGTCCTGAAGGCATCCCTGCGTCTCCACAGTCTGGTCGGTGTATACACATGCACACAGATTCACTCTGCTCTAAGAAGACGTCTGTTTCTGGTTACTGTTATTACTGTTTACCTGGCCAAAAAGACTCACAGCAGCTCACCTCTGAACACCACTCCAGAGAAACACACCAACTGTAGCGTCACCTCACAGAAGGCAGTGAAACTGTGACTCTCCCAGTAAATCCACCCTGTCACAGTAACCCCTGACCTCTGGAGGAATAAATGTGCACATGGCCAACAAAACACTAGAATGGCAACTTCTATTGTTGTGTTACATGTAGCTGACAAAACAGAGGTGCTGTTTTAGCTGTGAATGTGAGACCAGTGCTGCTGTGGACCGTTCCTTCACTGGTTTGCTGGAAGTCTCAGCTCGGGTAAATGGAATCCATAATTCTGGTCATTTTCATTAGGATTAGCATAATCAACATTTTCATACTGTAAAAATGCTTTTTCGTCACTACAAATTTTATACAACTGTCATATTTGTGTGGTAAGCATTTAGTCTAGCTTTGGACACAGACTGTAAACAAAGGGAAAAAGTAGACATCCACAAACAGAAGTAATTTTTATTTTTTATTTATTAATTTTTTTAACAGAAGTAATTTTAGATAGCATTGGAATCACCATCTGTGTTCTCAAAGATTAAGAAACAGTTCCGGGATGATAAGGGAAAGGAAGGGAAGAGTAAAAGAGGTGAAAAGAAACCCCCAACAATCCCCTGTGAGCAAGCACTAGGCAACAGTGGGGAAGAAAAACTCCCTTTTAAAAGGAAGAAACCTCCGGCAGAACCAGGCTTAGGGAGGGGCGGCCATCTGCCTAGACCGGTTGGGGGGGGGGGGTGAAAAGAAAAAGGAGGAAGTAAGAAGTAGGTGATGGAGAGGATGGCTAGAGGAGAGAAAGGCAGAGAGGAGAGGTCAAAGTGGACGAGATGGATTAAAGGTGGAGGGAGACGAGGCAAGCGTTGTTCAGGTGGGACTGAAGAAGCAGCAGTTATTCCACAAACACCTGAAGCACTTTTTCTGTTTTAGGAAGCGTTCCTGCAGATCTTTGTGCTGTAATATGATGTTTCTCACATCATTAATGTTTTCTGCATTCTGCTCCTCAAGCTTCTTGCACATTTTCTCAAGTTCTTCTATTTTTTTTCCTGCTTTTTTACACCCTTTACTTCCAGTTGTTTATGTTTCTCTTCCCACACTTTCTTTGCCTTCTGCATGGCTTTATGTCTTTTCTCCTTTTGTTGCATCTCCTCATGCAGTTAAGTATTTCTCTGATGTACATTGTCATGCAGTTCCTGCTGTTCTACATTTTTTTTCTAGTATTCCATCATTATTTGCAAGTTTTCATTCTTTTTCTCTGTGTTTGGAGGCTTGAATTTCATCTCAGCTTATTCGGCTTCCATTTCATGGAGCATGCACTGCAACTCAGTGTGTTTGGCTTCCATTTCATGGAGCATGCACTGAAACTTAGTGTGTGTGGCTTCCTGCTGTTCCTTCGCTTTTTGCATTTCTGCACTTTTTGCCACTGTTTCATCAAGCTTTATTTCCAAGCTTTTAATTTTTTCCTCGGCATGATGCTTCCACCGCAAATCTGTGCATTTAGCTTTTAGATCTTTTTCTGTAACAAATTCTCTTTTCTTTTGAAGAACTTCATTAAGCTTTGCTTTCAAATCTTCATTGGTTTTCTGTAGGTCTTCAAGCTTGCCTTGAATCTCCTTGTGCGTCATTTTCATGTTGTCCAGCTTGTCCAGCTTGTTTTGGACTTCTCTGTGTTTAAGTTCCTCTTGTCCCTTCTCTTTCTGCATCTGTTTGTTTCTTTTCAATAATTCATTAAACCTAGGTTCATTATTTTTCTCCCCATCACGGAGCTTGCGCTGCATCTCTGTGTGTTTGGCTTCCTGCTGTCCCTTCTCTTTCTGCATCTGTTTGTTTCTTTGCAATAATTGATTAAACCTAAGTTCAATATTTTTCTCCCCATCACGGAGCTTGCGCTGCATCTTTGTGTGTTTGGCTTCCATTTCACGGAGCTTGCACTGCAACGCAGCGTGTTTGGCTTCCTGCTGTCCCTTCTCTTTCTGCATTTGTTTGTTTTTTTTCAATAATTGATTAAACCTAAGTTCATTATTTTTCTCCCCATCACGGAGCTTGTGCTGCATCTCTTTGTGTTTGACTTCCATTTCACGGAGCTTGCACTGCAACACAGTGTTTTTGGCTTCCTGCTGTTCCTTCTCTTTCTGCATTTGTTTGTTTCTTTTCAATAATTCATTAAACCTAAGTTCATTATTTTTCTCCCCATCACGGAGCTTGCGCTGCATCTCTGTGTGTTTGGCTTCCTTCTGTTCCTTCTCTTTCTGCATCTGTTTGTTTCTTTTCAATAATTGATTAAACCTAAGTTCATTATTTTTCTCCCCATCACGGAGCTTGCGCTGCATCTCTGTGTGTTTGGCTTCCTGCTGTTCCTTCTCTTTCTGCATCTGTTTGTTTCTTTTCAATAATTGATTAAACCTAAGTTCATTATTTTTCTCCCCATCAAGGAGCTTGCGCTGCATATCTGTGTGTTTGGCTTCCATTTGTTGGAGCTTGCACTGCAACCCACTGTGTTCGGTTTCCATTTCAACAAGTATGCACTCCAACTCAGTGTGTTTGGCTTCCATTTCACGGAGTTTGCACTGCAACTCAGTGTGTGTGGCTTCCTGCTGTTCCTTCTCTTTTTGCATTTCTGCATTTTTTGCCACTGTTCTCTCAAGCTTTATTTGCAAGCTTTTAATTTTTTCCTTGGCGTCATAATACTTCCACTGCAAATCTCTTTGGTGCTGAGACATGTTGTGTTCTTGATTCATTGACTGTGTAAAGTTTCCAAATGTTTCTTAGGCGATGCCGAACGTTTAAATGCTGCGGACATTAGAGCTGTGAACAATATGACAGAACATGTGTCTGTGGTCTACTTAAAGCTTTTCAAGATCAAAGGCAAGATCAAAAGCCTAGACGGTGATGTAAGATTTTTATGATGTAACAGAGTCCCAGATAAGGTCAACATTCCATATGCAAATGAGGTGGTCACATGACATTTTTAAAGTGGATTTTTATTTGTAGTGTGAATGCTGGTGCAGATACTGTTCAAATCCTCATTCAGCCTTCACCTTTTTCAACTCTAACTACTTCCACATAGTTTGAGCTACAGACACCATTCAAACTTTAAAACAATGCCAAGACATTGAACTATTCAGCTTGTATTTATATTTTCAATATCTTTGATGGTTTTTCTTCAGTCCCAGTTTAAGTTTCATGTTTTTTTCTAGCCCTTTCAGAGTTTACAATGGGTGTGTATTGGATGGAATGTTGGCGTTTAGAGTGAGAGCTCCAACTATCAGAGTGGGTGAATTCGAATTATTCATCTGAATTTTTTCTTTTTAAACTGCCGCTGTGTCCACAGTTTTAACTCTACAGCCATCACTTTACCCTCAAAACGTAGAGCTGCTCCTCATCTTTCCAACAATGTGTGTCAACCTTGACAGATGTAAACTTTTTGAACTGCGTGGGTCCAAGTAGAGGGAGTACCTTCCTGCTCCTCCATAGAGACCAATTGTACTGTAGTTTTAGGGAGGAGATTTTCTCAACACCAGGACAGAGCTCCTTTTTTAAACTGCTCCCATGACCACATTTTTGACCTCAGGAATATAAAAACCACACTGATGTGAAGAACAGGTCCTTGTGACGCTCACAGTTCAAAAAGTATTTTGATGGGTAATACGGTCTTTGATTTAGAAGCAGTTGTTTGACAGGTGCCCCGAGGCAAATTTAACAGGGGTTTGCCACAGAGTGGCTGTATGTCAGCAGTTAATGCAGTCCAGCTGACAGCTCTGGGCAGCTGTTTTCAGTTGGTGGGTTTAAATGTAGAGGAGCATTCTGATTGGTAGATTACACTTTAAACTGATTGGTGGATTTCTTTTACATTAATGAGCTCTCTTCTGCTTCAAATGCATACTCTAGTTTATTTTACTATGCACGCGCATAGTAAAATAAGAATGAAAAGGTTCAATATTCCATTCAGGGGCTGCTTGATGCCAAGGCTCTCCAACTGCTGCAAGGTATTAGTGACCTCCTGCCTGCACTAACATTTGGTGATCAGTGGCTCTGATAGTGACCATTGTTTCCGAAGTGGAGACTGTCTCTATAGACGCGCCGGTGCCCGTGGCCGTGAAGCGCGTGCGCATATCCGTGTTAAGGGCCTTTTTCGGACGTGGAAGACGGCATATTTCCATGTGTTCATTTTAAAACTTTGTCGTGTTTATTTTTCATCCCTTAAAATCAGGCTCGGCATGAAAGCCTGAAGAGTGAAATCTGTATTATGAGGATCATGTCAGAAATAATCCCCTCTGTCTGCAGTATCTGCTTATTTCCCACTAACTTAGCAGCACAACGCGTGTTATAAAGCAGTCAACAGTAGTTGATCAGACACTGACCCAGGCTCAGTTTGTCAGATATTAAATATTTTTATGGTGATACATAATTTTACTGAGCATTTTAAATGCAGGATGTTTAATTCTAAGAGTGTATATATATATATATCACTGTATTTCACACACACACACACACACACATATATATATATATATATACACCATATATGTGAAATACGGTGATAACCGTGATACCGCGGTATTTTGTGAGACGGTTATCATACCGTGAAAATCTCATACCGTTGCAACCCTAGTCCTCATCAAAGTTTCAGTGCTGGTCTCAGAGCTCAGTGGTGCGGTGGTGCAGTGGAATGATGTTTTGGCAGTCGCCTGAACATTTGCTGAGGTGTGACAGGCGGGCTGCCCACATACAGCATTTCTCATCAGAGCCTGGTGTTGTGTGATTGCAGTCCGTGCTACAGATAAGAGAATAGCCTGTGATGAAGAGTTCTCAGACTCGGAGGACGAAGGGGAGGGAGGCAGGAGGAACACCGCCAATCACAAGAAGGGAGCCAAAAGGCCCAAAGTGGACGAGGACAAGCGGGAAGGAGAGGAGAAGAAAGCCGGTTGGTTACTCTGATGGTTACTTTGTTATTAACAGTGATGAGATAATGCTGGGTGTGATTCAGAGGGTCTTTTTGCTTTGTCCCACCTTAGATGTGAAAGAAGAAGAGAAGACAAAAGACAGCAGTGCTGAGAAGACCGAGTCAAAGAGGTGAAAGTTTGTCCTAAAGCTGTTTGAATTTTCACTGCAACAGCAAAACACACAAACAACTCCAAGTGAAAATGAAATTGGGCTAACCAACCATGTCCACTCTGTTGAACACTAAAAGACTAACTACAACTAGCAGTCTCTCCATTTAAGAACAATAAACCACAAGTTTCCAGCAGAGATGCAACGATCCAGTCAGTTGTTGGTCCGATCCTGAGCTGTAACTAGCCTCAGTTCTCTAACAGCCACCAGGTGACCACAGTATGTGCTCACATTAGCAGCCTGATGTTCTGATGGTGTATGTAAGGCAGTGTTTTGATCAGCAGTATAGACACATTCAGTTGATTTGACCAGTTCCTTTCTCCTTTGGCAGTGTGAAGACTGAGCAGACCAGCAGTGCCTGAAGTGCTCTTATTCAAACATGTTAAGCGGTGCTGTCCACGCTCGAGGATCCTGCTCTTCACTCAGACACCATTAGAAGCATTATATTTATTATGACTCTCCATTTTCTCTCGTGAATTGTCTCTTTGTGTTGTGTGTCAGTGGCTATCCTGAATCCAGCACTTGAATCTGTCAGATTTCCTTTGATACTCTGAACCATGTGAATCCAATGTGCTTGATCTTCTGAATGAAACATCAGCTTTCTTCTCTTTATGAAACTGGGGCTAAAACTCTACAATGATTTTACATCTGAATTTTGATATTTTGCATTTATCAATAAAACTTTTTATTGTCTTTAAAAGTGTTGCTGCACCGCTTTGTGTTATGACCATGTTCAGCCACAAGGAGGACTTCTAACCCAGGAAATGGCATGCACTCATATTTCCCTGACATGGGTGGAATGAAGCATTTTAGGGTTCATTACCAGCATATGTATGCATACCTGGTAACGCATAATATAATCTCATTTTTTTCAACACCATACACTTCACTGATGTGATGGAAGTGCACCTCAAGGAGTAGCTAGCAACCCGAATAAATGTTGAAACTGGTTTGAAGTTAGGACTTCTTTATTCGTGTAAGATGAGCTGAATGAAAAGGAAGTACCAGCCATTTGTAAATATCTGTTCTTAAATTATTAGGATAATTTTCCTCGAAGTTAAAGAAACAACTCAAAATCTTTAAAAAGAATTTCTGACAGTTACCGTGAAGGTGTGGAGGGAACACCAAAGGCTGCAAACCTACAGTATCTGATAGGTAAGCTAGCTAATTTAAAAAAAAGCGTACAGCCCTATAATCTAAATTAGACTCCTGCCTTCAGGTGGTAAATGTGGCATGTAGAAAAAATACACCATTTGTGGTCCAGCTGACATACCTGTGGAAGTATGGATGGAGGACAGTGGACTTTTTAACCAGATGGTTTAACACAGTCTTGGACAGTGAGAGAATACCTGAGGGATGAAGGAGGACTGCTACTGAATTTCAAGAAAAAGGGGTGATGAGCAGAGCTGCAGTAACTACAGAGGGATAAAGCTGATGATGAAAATATGGAAGGTTGTTGAAGCTAGGTTAGAAAGAGGTGATGATCAGTGAGCAGCAGTATGGCTTCATGCTGAGAAGGAGCACTACAGATGTGATGGTTACTTAGTGTTGATGGAGAGGTACAGAGAAGATCAGAAGGAGCTTCACTGTGTGTGAACATAGAGAAAGTGTAGGGTATGCTGCAGGAACACAGAGGAACTGTGTTCCTGTACGAGGAAGTCAGGAGTGGCAGAGATGTATGTGAGGGTGGTGCAGCACGTGTATGACGGCAGTTACAGAGTGGTGTGTGGTAGGAGTGACAGATGGGTTGGGGGGGGAGAGATTACATCAATGATCAGCTCTGAGCCCCTTCTTGTTTGCAGTGGTGATGAGGTCAGGCAAGAGTGTTTGATGTTTCTAAGACATTCCTGCAGTATGTATGCAATGCTTTTGCATAATGCTGCCTAAGGGAAGCATGTATAGTGGAATTAGAATTGGTTCTACAACAGAACCCTGTGGAACCCCATAATTTAGACTCCCCATTTACATGAACAAATTGGAGTCAGATAAATATGATTCAAACCGCTGCAGTGCAGTACCTTTAAGACCTATGGCATGCTCTAATCTCTGTAATAAAATGTTGTGGTCAACAGTATCAAAGCTGCACTGAGGTCCAACAGGAC
>JAVDPK010001575.1:8638-20369 GCA_034780415.1 Cichlasoma orientale | reverse complement strand
TTAGCTCCTGTCATACAACATGGGCAACATGGGTAATCAATCAGCTATTACAATGCTTTTCCTCATTTTAAGTCAACGCACTGTGTGCTACATTTTGATCTGCAGTGACCTGAGTGATCAGTGTTCCTGATATGCAACAGTTCTTGTTTTACACTAGTAGGAAATGAGACAAGATGTGAACTAAACAACAAGATGTGGATTAATATGCAGAAAGGAGTGGACCAGACCCAGCAGCATCACAGCTCAATCTGCAGCACTAATAGAGAACATCTCCATCGATGAAATTGAAAACAAAACTGTAAGTGGCCTTCTAATTGCTGACATCAGTGATCATTTACCCATTTTTACAGTGTATGACAGCAATTATAGGAAGGACCAACAGGAAAATAAACTAAAATACAAACAGATGAGAACAGACCATGAATGCATTCAAAAGTGACCTACGTAGGCAAATTTGGGAAGTGGTAAATAAGGAAAAAGATGTTGATAAAGCTTAAGAGCAATCTTAGGAAAATTTAAATGGTTATATGATAGGCATTGCCCAATAAAGCAATACAGCAAAAAGTAAAACTATGCAGAGTGCCTGTAAAAAAAAAATAGAGAATTTATAAAGTATAGAAGTAGAGAGGCTGAAAATAAATATGAGAACTATAAAACTAAATTAACTAGTATTTTGAGGTTATGTAAAAAGGAATATTATGGCAAATTATTAGATATGAACAAAAATAACATTAAAGGGATCTGCAAACCATTAAATGACATTATTAAAATAGTTCTAGGCAGGTAAATCACCCTACATATTTCACTAATAATGATACAAATATTAGTGATATTGTTAATGATAAATGAGTTGAAAACACGGTTTGATAGAAACAAGTTATCACTAAATTTAAACAAAACTAAATTCATGTTGTTCGGAAATTGTGGAAAAGGTGCTGGAGCAAAAACGATGATAAACAATGTTGAAATCGATCAAGCCTTTGATGCAAAATTTCTGGGTGTGAAAATAGATAACAAAAGCTGCTGGAAACTTCACATAAAACATTTATAAACTTGCATTAAAAATCACTGCGCCTAACATACACAAAGCTTCACTTCAGCTATTATGTAACCTTAAAATCAAGAGCAATCAGGACCATTAATCAAGCCTTCATGGACCTCAAACATGTTTTTGGAAGGATATGAAATTGATAACGGATGAATATGTTTCTAATAACATTAATTAGTACAGTTATGCTAATCTTTATATCTAGATTCATACAGTACATAGAACTCTTGTTTTCTATGTCTGATTTAAAAGGTTGTTACCATCATCATCTTTATTTGACATTATCTCATCATATCTCATCAGGACCTTCAAATCACCTTAACACAACCGAACAACTGAAATATCCTATTTTATACAAAAAATGTAATTCCTATTTATTTATTCATTCATTTTATGTATAAATTTTTTTCTTTTTTTAACTTTATTTTGCTTGTATGTCTCAGTAAATCAGTTTGTAACTTATTTTGAAGAGGTATATAAAGAGGTATATAAATTAAATAGATGTAGATGTACTTATTAGGTTTGAATTATTATTATTATTATTACTGGTTTGGCACACAGAAGCTGTTCTGACTGGATTGCACCCCAGTTGAATGTGCTGCAGTATAAACATGGACATAAAGCATGCAGAGAGACACTTGACTGTACAGTGAAAACAGTGTTTTATATTTCACCATTATTTAACCAGGAAGTCCCTTGAGATTGTTTTCCAAGGGAGACCTGATTCTGGTTAATCATCGTCAGGACTGGCAGAAATACAGATCAACAATAACCAATAATCAACAATACCTCAGTGACTACAGTCGACCCGTAGTGCTCAGTACTGTAGATCCATCCATCTTTGCACTCTTCCTGCTTCAGGCTGGACAGCATGACCCTTGGACTTGTCCCAAGTTCAAAATCATTGTGGATCTGGCCTAGGTTGGGTTTCAATCCCAGAGCAGTCAGGTTCTGCAGCAGGTCCAGGTCATATCGGCTACAACTGCTTCTCTCCAGGCCCTGAGTAGCAGCAGAGACATTATGATAGAGAGACACGAAATTTAAGGGAGAATTCTAAAGTATTCTACTATTCTATTCTAAAGTAAACCTTTAAGCAATTTATAGCAGATGTGGTTGGATTTCTGGACATGCACTTTGTAACCACTTCAAATTAAAGCCCGAACTGTGTTTGAGTATGGCTACTGAGTAATAAGAAATGCCTCCAAGAAGGAGTCATCAGTTTGAATTTGCACTGATGATCTGGGGTTAAAAAGCAGCCAAGACAGCTGATCCAACATCTGCTTTTATACCACAAAGAGCAGTAAAACTCAACTAGCAGAAGCACAGGTCTGGTAACCGCAGCCTGTACACAAAGAAAATTGACTGGAGCTGACAATATAAATTATTATGTGACTTATTCCTGTGTGAGTACCTCCCTCAAACCCAACATACCACCCACTCTACACCCCGCTGCCCCGCTACAATGTTAACAAGACGTTAATGTCAAAGTAACTGACGTGAGCCTCTGCTGTGCAAGACACCTGCAGGGTGAAGTGACTTGTTGCAGATTTAGGTGACTGTTTCAGTGTAACACTCTCTCACACTGACATGACAACAAGGTAATTCATCTACAGCTGCAAACACCTGAGGAGCACTGGAGCAGAATACAGGACTGTCACATTAAAGCCTTGATTATACTCGGACACGGATGGCTAGAGTCACCATGGCCGAGTGGTCATTCCTGTTATACCTCTTTGAAGTCTGCTTGAAGTCCGCCGCTTGGAGTGCACGCGTGGTTCGTGCACGCGTGGTTCGTGCACGCGTGGTTCGTGCACGTGTGGTTCGTGCACGCGTGGTTCGTGCACTGTAATGTAAAAACAGAGACAAGCACACGGACGTCTGCACGGACCCTTGCGCGCACCATATGATGACGAAATTTATGTCACTTAGACCGAGCGGATCCTAGTGGACTCGTGCAAGTGGAAAGTGTAATCAAGGCTTTAACCATAACTATCAACAAAAAGAATATACAGCAATGAAAATGACTAAAAAAGTGACCCTGTATTGAAAGACATTCGGATTAAAGATTGCACGTGCTACCCCAATTTTTGTTTCTTTAGTACATTAAGCACAAGAGTGTTGTACACACTGTAGCTGAAAATGTTTCTAAATAATATTAGCTCTCTTTAAGCTCTGTTTTTGGTCTGCACCAGCTCCCCAGGGAAAAAGCACACTTAATTCTTCACTTTGTTCCCAGCTGGTGGCTAACCGGACCTATAGTGCTGCACAGGCAGTGTTTTTTAGACATTTTACACTGAAAACAGCTGGCTGGTGGAACAGAAAGATACAATGTCATTTATTCAATTGACATGATATATTTACTATTTTCTCACGTGTATAACAAACAGTCAGAATATTTGACTGAAACTTAAAGTTGAGGAGTTGGTTAGTTAAAATAATTTGAAATAGTAATTAAAAAAAACCTCACTTACTGAATCTAAATTGTCTCAGTCTTGTCCTTTACTCAAATGATCATTCAGAATCACACAGTTTGATCAGGCCTGGCTGTAGTTCTCACCTGCACTGGGATACTGGCCCGGATCCAGTCCTGACTCAGGTTGCTGTGCGCTGGGATGTAACACTGGTGTGGGGGAATGCCCAGCAGAAAGATGACAGACAGGATGTTGTACCCAGCAGGAAAGCCGAGGAGACAGAGGCAGAAGGTGACCTTCGCCTGGTACCAGCCCCAGTTCCCCAGGAACGCAGTGGATGTCTCGTAATCCCACATTTTAGTGGAATCTATCTAGTCAACTCTACTTTTTAGTTTTCAGTGATCGCTAAAGAGTGACAGCTCGGCTACAAACGCGTGAAGAAAATCTATCTCCAAACTGCAAAAACTTTCCGTTATCTTACGGGTCGCGGCAGTCGCAGCTTCTCTCTTAAGGAGCTCTCCGCAGCTTCAGATCTTTTATCCCAGACAAGACAGAACTCCACCTCTTATTCCCACCGCTCATCCTACTAATTCTAAAACCCTGGGTTCATATTAACTCCTCCATACCATAACGTGCTTTCTCATGCGGCAGGAAGCTTCACTGCATGTGAGAGGGAGGGAAAGGGGGCAGCACAGAAAGGGACGAAATCCTCTGTGTTTCAGGACATTCAGTTTGAAAAAAAAAAAAAAACTTCATTAAAGTGCCAGTTTTTTTCTTTGAGTACGTTGCTGTTAATATTAAGACAACTGTAAAGGTGAGACAGCCTCCTACACATAGTTTCTAAATGGAAGAGGGAGAAAAGGAATTTGGATAGCGTTTCAGTCGTGGTTAGTTTATGCACAAAATTTAAACTTGCAGCTTTGGAGGTGATGGAGAGTCACCATACACTCTGACATTGGGTTGTTTATCAATATAAAGTAAAGAGGGGGACTAAAGCTCTAAAGACATAGGTGTATGTTAGTGCACAGTAAATTTGATGCTATTCTTCAGGAGTGGGTGACCTGCAAAGATCGTGCAATGTGTAAATTTGGAAAGTGGTCAAATTAACTAAAAGGTAACATCAGGAATCTCTGCAGCTCGCTCCAATCTTTGCTCATGTGTCCACTGTAAGACAAAAAAAAATGAACTGAAGCACAAAACACACAAAAGAAACCAGTGGACAAAATAATGCACAGCACCAAAAGCTCATTCCAGCTGTGAAGCATGGCGGAGGGACACGCGTTTGGTTACCTCGGGGCCTGGATGCCTTGCAGCCAAAAAGGTGACAATTTTAGCGGAGAAGGTACGGACAGAGGTGCATCACCTGAAAGTTAGAAGAGCAATTCAACAAGATAATGAAGCAAAGCAAGGTTAATCAACAGTGTTGGTAATTGAAAAAAAAATTAATGTTTACAGAATTTCGAGCTTTGGAAACATCTTCTGGCATTCCTTCATCAGAGGCCACAAAAGTAATGTCCCACAGCCTACAATAATGATCAATTATTAATCCAAGCTGACTTTTATTGCAGTAAAACCAAGCAAAATAGCACCAACATCATATTTATTCAGTTTAGCTTCGATCTTTATTCATCCCTGATCATCCACCCCACCTGAAGTAAGAACGGTTGCTAATCAAATGAGATTCGGTGGCCTGACCTAACAAGAGCTGACTGGATAGACTGTTTTTGAGAAAAAAAACCCTCAATAAATACTTTCTTGAACAGTCTTCCAGCTTTAGCATAAGGGCTAAAATATCAGGTCTTTTTCAGTTTCAGAACATAGTAAATCTCCCTGAGCTGCTGTGTGCAGCGCTGTCCCTGGTGTGCAAGTAGCTGTCAAGTTGCTGTTCTTTTGTTTTGCATTAATAGCTTTTTTGTGCCTGTTTGCTTATAAAGTGCAATTGTGAGCCTCTGCGGAGGTTTGTACTGACTGACTCTGCATAAGATTGGTGACCTCTGTGCACTATGCACCTGCTGACCCCGCTCTGTGATTTTATGTGGCCGAATTGCTGTCGTTGGACTTGTTGCACAAGTAGCATCCTATCACAGTACCACGCTGGAATTCACTGAGCTCCTGAGAGCGACCCATTCTTTCACTGTTTGTAGAAGCAGTCTGCATGCCTAGGTGCTTGGTTTATACACCTGTGGCCATGAAAGTAATTGGGTGAGTGAATATATGTGTGCACTTGGGTGTAATTAGCTGTGCCATCATATGCACCTGTGTCACAAGACTGAAAGTATACATTTGTATTTGTTGCAAATAAACCTCTGACAGTGCGTTACAGGATTTGCGCTTCCAGCCATCCATCCACTTTCTTCCGCTTACCCGACTCAGGGTCGTGGGGATCACATAAATGTACTGACTTGAAGTCATGTACGCAACCCAGGCTCAACTAACAGGCACTAAATCCTCATCATGTATTTGTATCAATATTTTCTGTGTTGAGCTGTGAGACCTTCAACTCTCACCTCCAGCAGAACTTCAAGAGCATTCCGATGGAAGCCGGGGACACTGGGTCCGGTGGACCGTGTTCGGCGCCTGCATTCTTGGGGCTGCTGCACGGAGCTGCCGCTGCGAGGTGGTTGGTGCCTGTTGTGGTGGTGGTCCCTGGTGTGAGAAGAAAGAATCAGAGTCTGGTATCAGTGATGGGGTGGAGTGTGCGGGCTGCGCACCCACTTGCTAATTGCAGTGATAGCAAAGAGCTCCGACAGCGAACCGTGAAAATCTCAGACGACCTCAGCGTGGCACAGCGTCGAGCGATAAAGCGCTGGTTTGAACCCCGGTTTGAACTGGTCTGCCGATTTTACTAGAAGAGGGAGGACAATGAGAATGAGCGATTTCTCTGAGCAAATTATTCTGTTTATCATGAACATAAGAAGTAACTTCAGTCAGAGAAGGGCAGGAGATCTGAAGACAGAATAATAACATAATAATGGTCAGAAGCTTCTCAGCTTGTAGCATGTTTACAATATGCTACAGAGTAACACTTTAAAGTTTGCCCTCATGGTGCTGAAGGTGATACACCCACCATTGTAAACAGCCGAGGCCTTTAGAGTTGCTTTCAGCTGTGATTTATAATCAAATCTTAGGTACTGATATGAAATTAGTCTCATAAGATGAGACAGCATGAAAGCCCGCGCACACAGTGGATTTTTTTTTATGTCTTTTTTGAATATTTTTAAGATTAAATGAAACTTGAGGTCACATGAGAATCTGTATTCTTTGTTCCCGCTGCGACTCTGACAAGTCACCTAAACACTTGTTGGTGCCACACTATAATTTACTGATATCGCACAACACTGAAAATTTGCAGCCTCACAAAATCCAGCTGAGCTGAGTATACAGGGTATTTTATTACGGCTCTTTATTTTCACGTGTGATTTGTTGACTACAGATCAAAGTTACTGAGGTTGAATGTGACTTGCAGAGGTTGCACATGACTGTTAATGTACCAAAGACTTAGATTTGAATGAAAATTATTAGAATCTTGACTAATCTTCATCACACAAGGCACATTTATATTGTGAATTGATTATTAAACATCTTCAGTTCACAGCATGGTTCATTCAGTGGACTGCCCTGATTAAAATAGATGAAGCATTACTGGGCTCATTTCTGTCACATCAAATGTGGTGGTTCAGAATTTTAAAAACAGTTTTAAGAATGACTTTCTGTTACTATAGTGTTATTTACTCTGCAGTTTAGGTGGAATATTTTTCAAGCCTGCTGTAGCCTGGTGATACAAACTAGTAGATGTAGTTGTTTCAAGCATGCCTGCAGCCCAAAGTTATTCATTGTGGCTACAGAGATGTTAAACAGTTACTGATTGGATTTGGGATGTTTTCTTTCTGGTGAAAATTTAAAGAACGCTTCGGGGATTCATGTAAATTTGCTGATGGCTCAACTGAGACAATGACTGTGAGGCTCAGATCAAAGGTCTTTCAGTGCCTAAGATCATGCAGATTAATGCAGATTAGTACAGTGAGTTTGTGGTGAGATAGTGTAAAGCCTCAGTAGACTTTGGGAGAGGCTTTAATACTGCAGAGGTGCTTCGGTTTTTGATATGCTTTAATATCATCACCTGTCATAAAACCTTTAAAAAAGCAACTTTAGAGACTGAATTAACCTTTTCCCCACATGCAGTCCTCATAACCTGGCGGGCAGTCCGACTGGTGTCGCGCCAAAAAACGATTTCGAGTATTTGCCAAAAACGGCTGCCGGTGTTGTGCCAAAAACTGATTGTCTGGCAAAAATCATTTGCCACAAAATGATTGCCTGTATTTAAACTGTTGTAAATGACTTTGTGGTTTATAATCTGTGAAACGTGTCAAACATATCGCTCATAAATCATATCAAGTCATTTTGAGCCAGAGACAACGTTCCTATCACAATGTAGAAGCTGCAATCACTTTTTTCTGGTAAAATGACTGTCATATATTCTTTATTTATCATCAGGGTAAAAAGTCTCACTGAGTTTAAAAATGTCTTTTTTAAGACAGATCTGGCCAAACAGGAAGTGGCATTTTAAGTGGCCAAAAAGGACTGATTATAATGCAGGTACAATAATGCAAACTCACAAAGATATTGTACTTGCAAAACAGGTAATTTCCTAATTTTATATATAAGCCCTTCATAAATCCTGCTGACTACATTCTATGTGAGCCACCTGGCCTTGTGGTGCAGCCACAACAATCTTTCTCTGAACGTGGAGGAGACAAAGGAGATTGTTGTGGACTTCAGGAGAGCGTGCCCCCAGCCTTCCCTTCTGACCAGAAACAGTGTTGCTGTGGAGAAGGTGAGCAGCACCAAGTTTTTGGTTGTGCATGTCACAGAGAACCTCTCCTGGACCCTCAACACCACTTCTCTGGCCAAGAAGGCTCACCAGCGCCTCTACTTTCTCCGCAAACTGCAGAGAGCCAGAGCCGCAGCTCTGGGGCTCCAGCCCCCATCATGTGCACTTTCTACAGGGGCACGATCGAGACCATCCTGACCAGCTGCTTCACAGTGTGGTATGGGGCCTGCACAGCATCTTGCCGCAGGACCCTCCAGCACATCGTGAGAGCAGCTGAGGGACAGCTTCATACACCAGGCTGTCAGGGCACTCAACTTCGTCCCTGCTCAGCCCCCCTCTTCGTGCACACATGAGCCCCTCATCCTGACCACCTCCACCCCCCCATCCACCACCATCAATACCACCAAATTACTCAGGTACCCAGTATATAAGCTACTTCTGTTTGCACATCATATCTTTGCACTACCACTTCAAAGACTTTAGACATATCTCTCATAAATGATATGAAATCATTTTGAGCCAGAAACAACATTCCTATCACAGGTAGAAGCTGCAATCACTTTTTTCTGGTAAAATATATATATATATATATATATATTCTTTATTTATCATCGGGGTAAAAAGTCTCACTAAGTGTAAAAATGTATTTTTCAAGCGCAATCTGGCCAAGAGGGCAGCAGAAATTGCAACAAATATAACATACAGGTTCTACTGAGATATTTTCAGTAGCCAAAAGAACGCATTATAATGTAGTAAACAGAGTAAGTGCAATAATGCAGGATCATAAGACCAACCGCAAAACAAAACAGGTCATTGTTTAAATTTATATCAACCCTTTCCTAAATCTTGTCGACTGCAGCCTATTTAGCAATATAAGCAAACATATTAGACATTAACAGACACATAGAAACATGGCTTTATGGCAGATGCTGGGATGCACACACCAGTGAGTATTTCATATATCAAGTCCTTCCAAAATCAAGATGCATAACACAATCATCAAACCTACATTACACTGTTAAATTACACTCTCCCAGTACACAACATCTCATAACACTGCGGTGCACTGCTTGAGTAAAAGAGACAAATAAACTCATCCCACACAGTCATCCAGGTATAAGCTATGATGCACAGGAAGCCTTATTAAAATAATTAAACTTACAACCATAAATATTACAGTGACCTTCACCACAAGTGAAACCATTAACATTACAACTACAAAAACAAAAAAAAAATCCACAACAATTAAACTGAAGCAACAAATTATCAGGAAAGTAGCTGACAATGATAAAAGGTTAATAACAGATAATAACAGCTGTGTGCAAGCAGAGAGTCTGTTAAAGCTTACTTTATTTGAAGATCTTGGTTTTCAGTTTTCTCCGTGTCTTTCTTCAGAGGCAGAAATAAAACTCTTTCTTGCGTCCAGCTGGAAAAGGCGCAGGGCTTCCTTTCCTGAAGCTCCCATGGATCAGTCGTTGTTCTCCCTTCACTTAAAAATTTGTGCTTTTCTTCAAAGGAAAACCCTGAAATTTCATGTAGGTCCATCTGAAGTCCGCTGCCTGCTGCAAGCATAGTTTGTGCAATGTAATGCAAAGTTTCCATGAAGGAGCGCACAGCTGCAAAAACGCAGACAGGCAGGACGCAGGACCTAGCTATAGCGCTCACCTCGGATGACGATATTTACGTCACTTGGACCCAAGCACAACCTACGTAGCACTGCCCGACAGGAAACTACTGCATAACACCCATTGATATTTAAATATTTGGAAACTGACTGCAGATATAGTAACAGGCATCCCTGCCATATAACTCAGCATGAAAAGCAGAGCAGGTGCCTGCTCAGTGATGGTGTTTGGCTACATCAGTAGCCAGTATTTGAGCCATGCAAGTTAGCTTTCAGCAGCACTATTTTATGAGGCGCAGCTTTAAATCTCATGAATTAAGATTAAACTACTATAATATTTATCATTCTAATGAATTCACGGGATGCTGGAGCAGCAAAATCAATTTTATCTTATTTAAGCAGGTGGCTAAATTAGCTTTAGCTAAGGTCAAGAGCTAGTATTAACTAGCTCAACAGGGTCTGTTTTTTATTTTCTTTTTTTCTCAGTAAACATATATTTCTATAGAAATATATTAAAAACTCAGTTTTGACCAGCTGGTTTTGTTTTGGCTCTGACTGAAAGAAGTTATTTATCAGAGACAGAGAAAGGGCAGAAATTAATTTATTTTTTCTTAATGAAAAAATAAATTAACAGAAATACAATAAAAGAAATTCATGTTTTAATAAACAATTTACATACATTAAAAAAGCTTAGTTTAGATTTTAAAAAAAAGCTTAGAGATTAGTTGAATTTACTGAATCTGAACTATATGTCACCAGTTTTTCCTTCTCACTTCAAAACCTGAACACATTTTAAAAGATATTTGGCAAAAGGTTGATTTACAGCCTAACTTTTAAAAGATAAAATCCACAAATAACACTCAAATAAAAATCAATATTTATGCCAAATAATCACAATTGTGCAAATATAAATATAGACAAACAATGTTCCTGTTTGCTTCATTCCTGTGTTGCACCTACAGGCAACATTAAGCATGCCTAGTCTCAGCGTATTATTATTATTATTGCTATTAATATTAATTTTATTACTATTACTATTACTATTACTCTGTCTGATCCAGTCTTTTAGCTGGACAGTCTGGTGTGCTTTTTTTCCTTATCATGGCAACAAAAATATATACACAGACACTTTATAGTAACATTTACAAAAACAATTACACCATGAGATAATCTTAAGTTTAAAGAAAGCCTTTCATCAGAAAAAAAGGTAAATTTATCCAGTACATTTTCCCATTAAAGGATGCGTTCACATTTCTTCAAGTGTACTACAGCACAGCACTCCCTTCGTGCTGAAACCTTATGGTCAGTATGTGTGATAACTCAAGGGTCCTCAAATATCTGCTGGGCAATGCTCAGGATGTTTTATGAGTCTGTGGTGTTATGTCCTCTATGGTGTGCTAGCGTGCAGCAGCAGACAAACTGATCTGAAAGACCAGTACTGTTGCGTGTGGGGCTTCACGCTCCGACGGTGGTGTCAGAAAGAAGAATGCTGTGCAAGCTGCAAACATTATTGAAGAATCCTTCAAACCATCTCCAGGACGCGCTGGGCAGTCACAGGAACCCGTTCAGCAAAAGACTCATTCAACCACAGCATGCCACAGGAAATCATTCCTACCTGTGGCCACCAAACTCTTCAAATCCTCCCAGTGACACCTGCAATATGTTCACCTGCCATATATTGTGTATATTATATATAGTATTGTTTAACTTTGGAGTACTTATTTTTAACACTTTGCACTTTGAATGAAGAGTTTACATTTTTCTGTGATCATATTTTCTATATTTTAATCTGTAACACACCAGTTTCCCCCCGGGGG
>JAVDPK010001574.1:164831-184527 GCA_034780415.1 Cichlasoma orientale | reverse complement strand
GTGTGTGTGTGTGTGTGTGTGTGTGTGTGTGTGTGTGTGTGTGTGTGTGTGTGTGTGTGTGTGTGTGTTACCTGCTGTGTCTGCGGCTGTGGTTCAGGTGCTCGGCTCGCCAAGCGGCTCAGGATGTTCCTCTCAGACATCTGGAGTCGGACTGCGACCGGCGGTATCCGGGCGATGGTCGCAGGCAGGCGGGTGACGTCTGCCTTCATGTCACTCAGCAGCTCCTCCAGCTGCTTCAGCACTGAGAGAGGAAAGAGGAGTTGAGCAGATGTTGGGTGCCTGACGTGTCATTTCTGAGTGACTTCAGGGTTTATTTTGTTGCTTCGATGCGGTCGGTTCTCAAGATGCTTTTATTTTAAAATCAGCCCCCATCGTTGGCAGCAGTGCGACCCACTCTCACAGAAAGCCCGACGTTCATGCAGGAAGTGGGGCTGGCGTCTCGTGTGGCACCACTTTAATACAGGCAGTGGTGTAAGAACGTTATTTTTCAGCCCCTTTTAGTGATTAGAGCTGATTATTCAAGAATAATAAACATTTATTTAGCGTTTGGTCTGACAGAACAGGAAAAAAGTTCTGCCGAGTAAGGTGACGAGGACCAATCGATCGGGCTTATGGATCGATTACTGCTGTCAGCTCCTACAAGCATGAAATAACCTGCAGGCTCTCACTGCTGCTCAAGAACCTTCACATCAATCATAAGATCAAAGCTGAACTGCAGTGACGACAGTCATGGTGTTCACTGTACCCAGAAACATCACTAACACAACTCTCCTCTTCATCCACACTTCCTGTTTTTTGCTCAAGAGTTTGTTTATATACCAAAGAAGCAGCTCAATGAAACCTCCTCTTCCTCACCTCAAAGCTTCATCTCAGAGCTGAAGTCAGGAATGAAAACGTGCATAAACATGTTTGTTTATTCCTGACTCTGTCACAGTTACTGACTGGCAGCAGATCAGACCTGCGACCCTTTCCAGACAGCTGACAACGAGCCGGCGAATCAGCAGCAGCTGCTTATAAGCTAACGTTATGCTAGCTGATCCAATCACACTTCCCCTGATGAAACGGTCCGATTACAGCCTCATATCGTACGAGAGTTTATTCGCCGAGTGTGACAAAGCTACACCCACGTCAAAGAAAGCTTCACTAACAGCAGAAAGGTTCTCCATTCAGGATCGCTGACATGAGTCAGAGCGAGCTTCATTGACTGTCACAGCTTTACAGCCTCCTCCAGAGTCCAGACATCAACACCAGACTGACAGCCTGCGCCCACTGCAGAGCCATTTGTCCTACAGCGGCCACCGTAGCTCAGATTATGCACTTCAGTTCAATTCAGTTTTATTCTTATAGCTTCAAATCACAGCATCAGCTGGTTTCTACTGTAAAGACCCGACAAGACCACAGAGAAACCTTTGAGAGGCATAAACAAACAAACAAACAAACAAACAAACAAACGTTTACTGCAATCTCCTGACATCTAGAGGTGATATTTTACACACTGTACCTTTAATGATTGCAAACATACCATCCAATTAATCAATTAATTAATTAGTGTCCTAGTTTATCACCCAGACACGATTGCTGTGAGAAAATCTGAGGGAGTCACACTGATGCTAAAGTTTCTCTGCTTCATGTTATTAATCATGTAGTAGAAACACCTGAACAGCTCAAAGAACCGACGCCTCAGCTCCACCGCGCGCCGTTCGCTTTAATCGTTAGCTCCGCCTGCTCGGCGCCGTTACCTTTGTGCAGGACGGCGTTGGCCGGTTTGTTCCCGGACATGGACTCCTTGCTGAGGTGCTGGTGGGACTCGGCCAGGCACTCGACCTCGCTGAAGCGAGTGTTCAGGGCCATGGAGGGGTGGGAGGGGTCCTCCGACATGTTGAGGTAGGCGGCGCGACGCAGCTGCTCCTCGATCACCAGCGCCTGTTCCAACAGCTGCAGCGGAGACAAAAATACCGTCACTATTGTTACCCTAGTGACGCCCATTTTCCTTCTGTAACGTCATTCTGTCTGCTAGATATTAATGTGAATTAAAGCACATTCATTGAGATTTAACAAGAGACGTGCGGGCCTGTAGGGCTCTGCTGCCATACGTGATATACTGGACCAGAACCAAGTTTGGCTGCAGGTCACTGAGCCGATTTTATTTTTACAAATGTCAAAGTCAAAACTGTGTCTGGAACATCCTGTCGACCCAATCAATACTCCTACCCCATTTCCTACTCACACCCAGGAATAAGGGAGGAGCAGAGATTACAGGTAAGCATCAATCTACAGGAACTCATTATAATAATATATTATAATAATGTCACAAATCAAAAATCGGTCTCCCCTGTTTTGTAGAGCCTTACCCAAAGAGTGCCCGCCCCCCAAACAGCGAGTGCCCGCCCCCTGTCAGAAGATGTCAAATCTAAAGACTGAGGAGCAGCGAGTTTAGTAGAAAGTTCTGCTGACTGCAAGAACATTTCCACAAACAATAATACAACAAATAACTTCGTCTTTAAAATTTGTACTTGGACTTTTCCGAGCCAGGACTCTCGTCCACGTCTTTTCCTGAACACGGAGATTTTTTCCTGTAACATTTGGTGGAAACGCGTTTTTTTATATTCATACCTTGAATCTTCTGGCGAGGAATTTGTTCTTGATTTCCAGGAAGTTTCCTCTGTTCATCTCTCCTTTAAAAGGCTCGTTGAGGATGGCGAACTTGACGTCATTCTGGATGTCCTGCCAGCGGGCGTAGCCGTGTCTGAAGAAGGTAAAGGTCAAAGGGAACAACAGACTCTAATCTCAGCGTTAAGAACTAGAAGGTTCCTGCTCTGGAGAAACCGACCAAACGGGCCGCTGGGAAAAGGATACTGTATGATGCCGGCTAGCAGCCAGTAGTCGTGGCGGCGGTGCCAGATCTCGTTGGTTTTCTTGGTGACGGTGGCGGCGCGCTCCTCGTTCTGCCACAGAGAGTGGAGCTCTGAGAGAGACGTGAGTCGGTGTTAAAATGAAAACATTACAATGATTTGCTCCTCCACCCGAGCCCGTTCGTACCTGTGAATCCTCCGTCGGCGATGTTGAACATGAACCGAGTCTTGGCCTTCTTCTTCTCCTCGCTGGCTCCGCTCGCCGCGGCGGGAGCGGCCGGCGCCGTTCCCTCTTTGCTGCCGTCGCCGTTCTGCAGTTTGGCTGCAGCGTCCTCCGGCTTCTGAGCCTCCTTCTCCTCCTTCAGGTCTGCAGGAGGATGAAAGAGGAGCAAGAATTAAGGACAGCAGAGCATCAGAGAGAGCCGAGAGATGCTGCAGGAAACATTTTCAGTACCTTTCTTTTCATCTGCAGGAGGAGTGGTGTCCATCTTTTCTGTCTTCTCTTCTTTCTTTTCTTCTGCTGCACAACAAAGATTTTGAAAGGAAAGGCAGAGCGTTAAAGATCATATCAACGGGTTTCTGCACATTTATTCAAGTTTACATCAGTGATGAACTCTAACTATGAGCCTGTATCGTTACTCCAGCAGGTAACTTTTAAAGTAGCCCACATGTTTCCCAGGTTTAACTAAGACAGTGGAGTCGGGAATCACAAACCAGCCGGCAGGAAAACTGGTGGCTGGCAATGACTGAACTTTCAAAATAAGAGCGATGGTTACAGTTACATAATATTTTGTCTGCCTTTAAGATGAAATGTATTTGGGAAAACGTAAATGAGGACATCTTTAAAATAAAGGAAACCAAAGCAAAGACTGGCACACGAACAAAATCAAGACTCTTATTTTTGTTGTTTCCAGTGGACCCATTGTGCTTTCCTTGTTTCCTGTCATATATGAACACACTGCTCCTGTGGTGGTTCTTACATAATGAGGTCTGTGTGCCTGCGATTGATCCTGCGAACCAAAAGCTCAGTTTCAGACGGGTGGATAACCTCGTGTGGTCATCCACCTGGACACACAGAAGCTCCACCCACCAACAACCTCTTTTCGAGGGGCAGCCAATCAGTATACATGTGGGCTAAAAGGGGAGGGGCTAAACAGCTAATTTCAGACAGAAGATGAACTGAGGAGCTGCTCAAAGCCCCAGTTTCAGATAAATCGGGATAATTTTGATCTGTGAGTCACAAACAGCACCTCTAGAATAAGAAGGGTTAGGGTTAGAATGGGTCCACTTCAAACTAAAGGTGTATTACAGCCATTTTCTGCAGGTAGCAGCAGGTAGATATGGAGGAAAACTGATATTTAACAATGCGACTGCTTTAGTGACCAAGTAACGAGGTCTCTAATAACCTGTTTTCATCACATCTGGCGCATCATGAGGGACAAAAACAAAATCATAAATAGGAAGAATTTTAGTAACTAGTTTTACCTTTGACCTCCGAGTCCTCAGGTCTGACCTCTGACCCCTCTGTCTTTGCCTCAGAGGGTGCTTTTGTTTCCTCCCCTTCCCCTGGACTCTTCTTCTCACCCTCTCCTTCCTCCATCTTCTCTCCTTTCTCTTTCACGCCCTCCGTTTCGCCGTTGCTCGGTTTGTCCGTCTCCATCGGCTCCTCCCCATTTTTCTTCTTCTCCTGCTCGGCTGACGGACTCTTGTCATCGTCATCTGGGATGGCGATCACCTGCCGGAGACGTGGAACAATAAAAATCGTCCTTCCCTTCAACTCCAAAGACCCTGATTTTATTGACGGTGCTGCGGGGCTTTACCTCGCTGCTGGCTTTCCCGGACTCTTTGCCGTTCTTCTCTGCCTCGGCTTCCTTTTTCACGTCCTTCTCGCCATCCTTCGAGGCGTCGTCCACTGCAAACGCAAACTCACTCATGACATTGTTTTTTTATATTTCATTTTTCATCACAAAGACATGAAACAACCTGCATTAAGTGTGCGTTTGTTGGTTTAGGTGTGCGAGCGTTACCTGGCACAGGTGTGTTCGGTTGCGTGTCAGCAGGGGTGCCGGTGGACGGCGTTTTCCCCGGAGAATCGGGCTGAGCCGCGGCTCTCTTGTTCTCCTCCAGCTCGGCCATCCAGGGCATCGACCACTGACCGTTCACGTGCTCGAACTCCTGGACCTGGAAACACAGCGAGCCAGTGAGAAGCCGAGTCTTCACCGCTGGAATCCACGGTGGCAGCACCAAGCTCATCTTCATCCTTCTGTCAACGTGAACTGAAGCTTTCGCCACCAGGGGGCAGCATTTTACCAGTGGGTGTGAGGAACTCTTTCATTAGCATGCACAGCTATGGCATTTCTGTATCTAGCAAAATATGTAGGTACAAAAAATGGTTCTCTTTGTGGGTTTGTGCACTTTTTAGCTACCTTATGTAGTTCCTATGGCTTTCCTTCATACATATTATAATTAGGGTTCTGAAGGATTTGATGTATAGTGAGTTGAAATATTCCACAAGATGTACTACAGCATGTACGGCTGAAGATATGGCCTGGCGGACTTGTTCTATTCTAAGTCTTAAAGGGTTAAGGACATAAATGGTCCACTCACTCCTCCTCACAGAGGACTGTCTCAGGAGCGCCCCCTGCTGCTAATAAAGTGGCTCTTCTCCATCAGCAAAGTTTAACACTTTCAAATGATTTTTAATTAGAATCTTTAGAATAAATACATTTACCTGATTAAAAAAAAGAGCAAACCAAAGTTTCTATTTTTTTCTTTGATTCTGTGTTTCCAGGTAAAGTCAAGTCACATTTACATCTTTTATAGTGCTGCCATCCTAAAACTCACTGCACCGAATTGCAAATACCTTCAGCTTCCGCTGAGCCGAAGCATCGCAGCTGTACCTGTGAACAGTTTTTATCAAAACCGCCTGAGAGCGTCGACTCCCTGCTGTATTACTGCTTCATTACCAACTCTGAACTGCTTCAACACAAAATAAGCCTCTGACCTAAGGCTAAGACCACCTCCGGCTGTTAACCTCTTATCAGGACAAGAAGAAAGAAAAACGGCGTTCGTCACCTTTTTGCGAATAAGTGACATGACACCGATGCGGGTGAGGACATGCTGTCGAGACAGCCCTTCTCTGGGGACGCCGTCGGCAAAGGTCTCGGCGCCGTCGGCTCCGGGCTCACAGAGGTGCCGCATAAACAGAGAGACATACGCCCTAAAAAGAGAAGGAAACGTGACAGCTGTTAGAAAACCACCGTCGCCTTCGGGGAAACCAAAACAGCTAATATTCACATCGCAGCTGCGATTCTCACTTGAATTCTTTCTCAGATTTCCCTCGCAGGTCTCGAACCAGCCACTGGGTGGTAAAGGCGTCTTGTGGAGGCATCCCATAACGCATCACTGCGTTCAGGAAGGCCTTCCTCTGCCGAGAGTTGAAGCCCAACACCTGGGAAACACGAGGAGCAAACATTAGGGCTTACATACAGAGAAGCTGCAGTTTACCTAGAAGCACCTTTATCAGTATCTTTACAAACGTGACTGCCTGCCGTGATCACAGCGTGACGCGAAAAAGCTGTGAGCAACGCGTCACAAGGTGCCAGACCAAAAAGAACCAAAACTGCAACAAAGGGTCAGATATACCGACTGTCCTATCTGATCACTAATTAAGTCATCATTCTCTATGAGCCAATACAACTTAAAGGATCTTCAAAGAACAAGGCCGCCCCTCATTCACGCTTTATAATCTGATCTTTGAGGCTTTAAGCTTTATGAAAGGATAACCCCTAAAAGAAGCCAAATAAGTGCAGATTGCTCTCTTTTCAGAAAATAAGGCAAAAGCTGGCGGCTGAGCTGCTCACCTCGATGTTGCCTCCCACCCTGGCCAGCAGGGGAGGCAGCGGTTTGTCTTTGTCGTTCCTCAGACCCTTCCTGCTCGGCCTGCGGGAGTTGGCTGCAGAGAGGAAACAGCGGCGTGATTATACAGACACTCAGAGCGGCTCTGCGGGGAGGCAGACCCTGCTAACGTTCCCTTTTTGGTGAGCAGGACAACATTCAGAGCTTATGGAGTGTTTTATAATGCATTTAATAGCATCGACACAGTTCAGTCATTATATTCTGTACTGCAAGTCTAACATGAGTCTCCTTTACAGAAACTAATTAATCTGTGAGTAAACAAGGCTGGAGCTGCTGCAGGCCAAGCATGTTTTATAAATAACCAGGGCTAATCAGGCTGCCGTAAACGTAGCAGCAAGCATTAACCAGGCCTCACTGCACCTCGTCAGACAAACAAATTAATGCTCGTTACCTTCTGATCTCTCATCAAAGTCCTCGTCGCCCTCCTCAGACGCCACCGAGTAGTCCGATTGGCCGTCCGACTGGTCATCCTGCCAATCAGCTTTGACACAAAAACAAAAGGAAGATTTTAAATGATATCAGCAGGTTGCAACATTTAACTGTCTGCATGCAAACACACACACACACACACACACACCTTTTTAAATGCAACCTACACAGTTTTTTCAGCAGAGAAGTGCAATGATGGCACTTCGCTGCTGTGTGTTATGGGTAATGTAGTTGCATAATATGCGAGGTAACATCCACCTGAGTTTAGAATAAACTGGACCTATAAGAAACCTTCATATCGGAGCTGCAGGTTAGGGTGAATAAAGGCAGGTTTGGTTTTATTGTGTGGCATTATGAGCCCAACTTGGCTCTTCCACCTCCTCACAGGTAACTGGGAATTCTTTGAGTATCAGAAGCTTCATCACAAAGATGAGGGAAAAGGGCAGGAGCAGGAGGATGTTTGTGTTTTTATTTTCCTTTCAGAGCTGTGAAAGCTGACAGAACCCCCCAAACACAAAGCCACTAACCACAGCACACAGACAAAACCTTTGAACTCAAGCTTTCCCACGGCTGAGGAGAAACTCCTCACAGAAACCTCAGAGGAGCGGTTCGTCTCCCTCAAAGAGCCCGCTCTTCATCACGTTTGTTCTGACTTTAGACCGTCTCTGGTTTCTCTGAAAAAGCATCCAAAGAAATATCTGCACAGTTTAAAGAGGAATCTTCTCACCTCTGTCTTCCTGAGAGCCGTCGTTGTAGTTGACCTGCTTGCGGATGCGTTTGCCTTTGCCCAGGTTTCGAGCTAAATCCTCCTGCTGCTGCTCGTAATGGTGACGCAGCAGCTTCTCCCAGTAGTCTGGATCCACGCTCTCCTCCTGCTTGATGATCTCCCGCTGCACCTCCTCCTCCTGAGCAAGAAGAAGAAAGAAGGTGGTTAAGAGGAAAAAAAGGGAGAGGGGCCGGACAAATGAAAGGGACTCCAGTCAGTCTGCGGCGCTCACCTCCTCCTCCTCATCCTTCACCACATACTGAGCTACTTTGAAGGAGCTCAGGTACTCATTCATGCTCTGCAGCTCCGTGTCGTCGGTGGCATCCTGGTTCCTGTCCAGCAGTCGCGATATGGCTTTGTCATCGTAGTGAATGATGCTGCTGTCCTCCTCTTTGTTCTCACCTGCAGACACACACACTCCAGTTTAAAGAACTTTTCCTCCCTCTTTTTCTTGTCTTCTGTCCGAGCTTTACTCCACCCTCACCTTCTCCCTCATCCTTGAAGAGCTCTTCTGTTCCGAACTTGAGGATGTCATCCAGCTCCTGCTTCGACATGGAGCCCGTCTTGGATCCGAGGCCAGGTCGGACCACCAGGTGAGTCAGCATCATCTTCTTCTTGGCAACCTGGAAAGAGAGGAGCAGGTTAGGAGAGACGAAATTTTATAAAAACAACCACCCAAGACTCAGCTTCTCTTTACCTGAGTAATCCTCTCCTCCACCGAGGCCTTGGTGACGAATCGGTAGATCATCACTTTTTTGTTTTGGCCGATACGATGAGCTCTGCTGAAGGCCTGAGCGCAGAAGAAGAGGAAACCCGTGTGAACGAGCAGCTTGTGCGAACATGAAAGTGACGAGTAACAGCCGCTCTACCGTACCTGGATGTCATTGTGCGGATTCCAGTCTGAGTCATAGATGATGACCGTGTCGGCAGTGGCCAGATTGATTCCCAAACCTCCGGCCCTTGTCGACAGCAGGAAGGCGAACTGCTGAGCACCAGGAGCTGAGGGATGGAGGAGGAAACCGAGTCAAGTTTTAAGTCAGATTTAGTTAATTCGATGAAACACTCCTAAAACCAGAGACTTAAATCTGCCCAATCAGACCCCCTGGATGCTAATTAGTTAGCAGGTTTTTTCCACATGTGATGAAGCCAGCATTGATACACAGGAGCAGGAAGAAGATGGAAGGTGAGATAAGGATTAACTCACCATTGAACCGATCAATGGCCTCCTGTCTCATCCCTCCTGTGATTCCTCCGTCAATCCTCTCGTACTTGTAGCCCTCGTGCTCCAGGAAGTCTTCCAGCAGGTCCAACATTTTTGTCATCTAGAGGGAATTTTTTCCAAAGGAGCCGTTAGTTTAATAATAAAGCCGATTTAGCTTTAGCATCAGAGTGCTTGAGACATCTGAAGTCCTACCTGAGAGAAAACGAGCACTCGGTGTCCTCCCTCCTTCAGCTTCCTCATCATCTTCTGCAGTAATATCAGTTTCCCGGAGGCCTTGATGAGAGCACTTCCATCATACATCCCGTTTGGCATCTTTGGAGCTTCCTGTTGGGACCAATCGAACATTAAAGTTTTGTAAACTCTGAAACAACTGCAGAAAAGGGTCGTCCAAAGGTAGAAGGTTAGGAGGAGTCTTTCGCTCCAATCTGCTCTTGTGATATCATAAAACATCCATCCATTTTCTTAGCTCATGCACTCCTTCCTAAATAAATAATGGTCTCTCCCTGGTGTCTGGGTCGTACCATAGCAGCCCCAGGGAAGAGGTAGGGGTGGTTGCAGCATTTCTTGAGGTCCATGACAACGTTGAGCAGTGAAACCTGGTTTCCTCCTCCTTTGGTGTTCAAGGCCTCAAAGTTTTTTGTCAGGATGAATTTGTAATATTTCCTGCAAACAGAAAGCACCAACATTCAGCCTCGTGCCCACCGCCTCCTCTCCAGCCGCTGCCGTAACCCTCCCCACTCACTTCTGCAGCTGGCTGAGCTCCACTCTGACAATGAGCTCCGTCTTGGAGGGCATGTGCTTGAAGACGTCGGCCTTCAGCCTCCTGAGCATGTGCGGACCCAGCATGTCATGCAGCTTCTTGATCTGGTCCTCCTTGGCGATGTCAGCAAACTCCTCCAGGAAGATCTCCAGGTTGCTGCAGGAAAAAGGAAACAAAACGGTTACCGTGACGCATTTATTCACTTATCTGACAGAAAACCCGTCCGTTTATGAGCTTCACAGCAGAGCTCAGACTCACCTGAACCGCTCAGGTGTGAGGAAGTTGAGCAGGTGGAAAAGCTCCTCGAGGTTGTTCTGCAGAGGAGTTCCAGTCAGCAGCAGTTTGTGCTGCAGAGAGTAGTTGTTCAACACCCGGAAAAACTACAGCGGGGGAAACAAAGGTTCACAGCAGGTTCAGGCTGAGTGAGATTGTACAGGCAGCTGCACACACTTTGGTTCAGACATGTTTACAACAGATTTATTACACTTGCTTCAAGTAACCATGCAGAAATTCAAACTTGTGATTCACGCACATTTTAAAGCAGTTCATAGCTTTAATAGTCGGGTATTTGTACGGCCCATGTTCTTGTGCTAAAGCTCCCACCCTTTCTGTGTGTTCTACCTTTGATTGGTTGTTTTTTAGCCTGTGGGCCTCGTCCACCACCAGACAGGCCCAATCTATGGAGCCCAGGACGGCCATGTCGATGGTGATCAACTCATAGGAGGTCAGCAGGACGTGGAACTTGATGGATACGTCTTTCTGTGGGAGGAAATCACCAAAGAGCTTGAACACACATTTTTCTGAGGCTTCTTTTTGCCTTCAGGACTCACACCACCATCTCCTCACCTTCAGCCTGGAGGCCTTCTTGCCTCCCCGGATGGCGTTGTCATCGAAGGAGAACTCGTTCTCCCGGATGACGGCTCTGCTGTCCTTGTCTCCGACGTACGTCACCACGTACATGTCGGGCGCCCACATCTCAAACTCCCTCTCCCAGTTGATGATGGTGGAGAGCGGCGCGCTGACTAGGAACGGACCTTTGGAGTGCCCCTGGAGGAGACAGGAAGTCAGCGTAAAACATCGTACCAATCAGCAGTGTTTCACTCGGTGATAATCGGCAAAGTCAAACTTTCCTTTACCGCAGTGCATTTTTGCTCCTCTTTAAAAAGCTTAACCTCACCCGCTGCTTAGTTCAGCTCGAGCAAAGACTAAGAGCGCCCTCAGTTAATAGAACAGAATAGAATAGAACGCCTTTATTGTGATTATACAGGATGTATAATGGATCTGTCTACAAGCAGTAAAAATCACAACACTCCTGGAGGTGAACCTGTGGAAAGATTAATAGTTGTTGTTTGAAGCTGTCTCCAGATCACTCAGGATTTCAGCAGGACATGACACCTTTGGCTTTCAGTCCACGGCCACCTGCAACTCTTATTGCCACCCTCTGCACCTGCCAGGTGCTCAAGCAAAACAGGTATAGTGTCAAAAACAGCCGCTAGCTCAGACCCAAAATGCTGTGCACATTTCTATCAGCTGTTATAAAGTTGAACAAAATGCTGTGTAAAAATGCACGTTTCAGTTCAGGAACTGCATGATGCTTGATAATTCTAAGTGATCATGATTGCTGCTACACTCGAGCAGACTTAAACATGCCAAACCAGTCTGCACATATTTCACCAGTAAGACGCTTGGGTGCTGAACTGGTCTGCATCCAAACATGTCGCCCATTTAAAACTTTGTGTTTTCTTTGGAAATGGCCTCTTACTACAACATCATCATTCAATGAAACCTTTAAAATCGACTAACGGATCACATGACTCTCTTTTTCACTCGTGGGAACACTGAATTTGAGTGGAATGCGAAACCACGGTGCCAACTCCAAGTGCATTCTGGCCTCCCACCTTCAGGTGGCAGCAGCCACACACACGATAAGTGATTGTTTACCGTTTGAGATCCAAGTTAATGTCGTCAGATTTCACCTGGTTTATACAAAATGGCTGGATGGCTGCCGGCCAATAGGATGGCAGCCACCTACAGACAGTAACACAGCCACACGGAGAACAGCTGAATCATAGCTGTGAGCCACACAATGAACTCATCTCAAACTAAATTCCACACAAAATGATTACAACCTTAGATTCCACTTCCAGTAGAGGCTCAAATTTACAACAAAAGGGTGGAGAAGAAATATGTCCAACACAATCCAGCTTCTCACCTCTTTATACAGCGAGTAGAGGAAGACGGCAGTCTGCACCGTCTTTCCCAGACCCATCTCATCGGCCAGGATGGTGTCGGTGCCCTGGGCCCAGGAGAACCGCAGCCAGTTCAGTCCCTCCAGCTGGTAGGGGTGCAGAGTGCCCCCCGTGCTGTCCAGGTAGTCCGGCTGGCGCTCAAACTTGATGGTCGGCTGGAAACGGGAAAAATGAATAAAATAAATAAATAAATCGGTATTTGTAAACAAGGCAGACACGTTTAAAGTACCCTCGGCTCATCGTTTACCTCTGATAAACTCGACTCGGGTTTGTAAATCCAGGTCAGGAATATCAAGAAGGACTTAAGGTTCACCCGCCCCAGAAAGCATAGCAATCATCCAGTTTTGGAGATGTGGACCTAAAGTGTCGGCTTTCTCTTGAATATTACGGAACTAACTTACATCGCCTCGTGTTATGTTGACCTCAGAGTCGCTAAAACTGTGCACACAAATTGAGCCGTGATGAGAAGAAGAAAAGAGTTTGTAGGTGAGGTAGACATCTCTGCAGCAGGTACTTCCAAACAGGCTAATGCGTGAATGTTAACATGGGGTGAACATTGTAGGGCCAGAATGAGGCTTTGGAGGCTGTTCAAAGAGAAAAAGCTTCAGACAGTTCTGTGTTGAGTCTGAAACACCCAAATCTGCTGCTAAATGGTTACAAGCTTCTCTCAGAGAGACGTTTACAGCGACACGGAGAAAGCAGCACTTCCTGCAGTCAGTCTGGATTTGTCTCAGGCACTCTTTGGATATTCTTGTCACGCAAAGACTCGTGCGAGCTTTATGGTTACAAATGATTTTCCTCTGAAACTACAACAAATTTTCAGTCGTTTAATGGAGTACGGCTGGGAGCCGGCACGGCCAGGTTGAAGACAAGTGCATGATTGTGTTTCAGTAACACGAGTGCAGACGGCAGAGGTTCCCAGCTCACACAGAGGGAGCTTTGACCTCATGATTAGCTTGTAACACAACCAATGCAGCAATGATGATGTCACCGAAAACCCACTGATTCATTCATTTATGGCTTTTAGGACTCATTCCCGCAGCACTCGTTCATCTACAAATGATAAAGACTCATTGATGACGACTTACATCTACCACCGGGTTCTCAGGAGGTCTTTCAGGCCGCTTCACTCTTCCTTTCACCTTTATCTTCTTCCCAGGTCGTCCCTCGTCTCCCATCATCAGCTCTCTGGAACAAAAACACACAGTTGGTAAAAGGCAGCCAGTTTCAGGCCATTAACGTCGCTGTGCTGAGCTTAACCCACCTGTGGTTCCAGTACTGCTGCTTGTACGTGTCAAACTCAGGTACGTCCATGTCTTCGGCCTCCCAGGTCGACTGGTCGTACTGCAGCTCTCTCCACTTGATCAGGTAGTGGACGTTATTTTTCCTGTCCACACTGGAAAACCAAGCAGAGAAGGACGATTTAGTCAACATCATTTTCATCTTTGGCGGATAATTCCCTGCATAACACTGAGTGACAGAAATATCTGCTGCACACACGAGGATCATTGCTGCATTGTAGAGTTTCGGAAAACAAAGTCATGGTTAATAAATACAAGGTTCAGCTTGTCGGTGAAGACCGAAGTGCTCCTCTGAAAAGGTCAAAGATGGAAAACTTGTTTAAAAGCCAAACATCAGGTACACACACAAAAGCTCAGACATCATCTAAAACTTTACATTTAATTCAAAGATTTTATTCTGATGGGGAAAAAAATGACGTGATGATAGTTTATCAGAAGCACGACAGAAGACTTGATGCAGATGCTGTGCCTGTAAGAAGCTCACACTGACCTGTGGTTGAGGATTCGGTGGATCATCAGCCACTCCATCTTAATCCCAAAGCGAAGGTATTTCTCCTCCAGCTGTGTATATGTAGGATCCTTGCTCTTCCTCTTCACGCACTTGTCCTCCTCTCCGTCACCGAAGTCCATAGGCGGCGGCTCCTCCATGTCGTTCTTCCTCTGGTAGTTCCTGAACATCACCTGGCAGTGCAGCTCCAGCTGCGAAACATGAACGATGAGAGGAAACGCTCAGGAGGCAGTTCAGAGATCAGTTTGAAAGCTTTACTGTGTACTGTGCACACCTGGAGCTCCGTGACCCACGAGCAGTGCCAATAGGACATGCTGGACCATTTGGCAAAGAACTCCCTCTCGGGCCGCCCTGCCAGCGGGGCGGGGTCGGGGGCATCGGCCGGGAGGTCCAGAGGGCGGGGCACCGGTGTGGGAGGAGGAGGGTCTCCCCACCGCCATGTCAAGATTTTCTGGACCTTCCCCTTCATGGGTGGACACTGCAGGGGGGAGGGACAGAGTAAATGCGTAATCCAAGATGCTTTAAACTAGTTAAAATTGTTGAAAAACATTTTTAGCTGATGGCACTGTTACAATTTTAGTGCAACTTTAAAAATACATTTTCACTCCACAGCTGCATGTTCTCATCACAGCTCAGTGTTCTCTCAGTATTATTGGGTGGGCAGATTTACTTTATTCTTCCATGCCTCAGACAATAACATGATCCGTTTACTGCTGGACAATCTCCCTCTCTTATTCTCAAGATTCAGTCGCTGCTAACTGGCTAACATTAGCTCACACCAGCTAACATTAGCTCACACTGGCTCACACCGGCTAACACCAGCTAACATTAGCTCACACCAGGTCTTCCTCTCTAGTGCTTTCCTATTGGCAGGCCACTATGGCTGTAGTCCCTGATGTCATCCAGCTGCTCAGTCTTGAACAAACAAACCTCCACAGCTGTAGTTCTTGTTCCGCTGCAAACTGAAGGCCACACCAACTAAAACCTAAACTGGTGGAGAACTAGTGGCACTATGGTGAAGCTCAATGAGGGTGAAGCCAAACACGGAATGGAACGTATTATTTATGATCATGTGTCCCTGCCCTTTGTTTGATTTTTAGGTCACAAATCAAACCACAGTGACCTAACGAAGCACAAAATTATCCACTGATCAATAAATAGCAACAAAGTGGGGTTCAGCCTCGTCACTGCCCTCACACCAAGCACCACATTTAACTGACCATGCAGCGGGGGCAGATCCACTCTCCGTTGGGGATCTCGGGGAGCGGCGGGTTGAGGCAGTGGATGTGGTACGACGAGGGGCACGAGTCGCAGCAGAGGAGCTCTCCGCCATCTTTACAGACCCGGCAGAACTCCATGTGGTGGTCGTCCTCCTCCATGTCGCCCGTGTCGCCGTTGTCCTCCTCACCATCTGAGCCATCTTCTCGGGCTTCCCACTGGATGCCCTCCTTCTCCTGCAATTGCAAAGATTGAGAAAGAAAAAAAGTTTGTGATGAAAAATCATGAAGAATAATGTTTCTATTGTGATTAAAAAGCACAGAAAAGGGTGTCTTCTATGGTTTACAGCTGTTTTCACTGGTGTCTGACTGGGTTTATCTACAAACAGGGATCCATGTGACAAATGAAAGGAAAATACTGTAACCCTTCCACACTGGGAATCGGGGTGTTGTTTATCTGTTTTGGACCGTTTGAAAAGCCAGAGCTTCCTGATGTTTAAACTACCAGAGTCTCCATTATCGAGCAGCTGAAACCAATTCTTTCCACAAATGTGCATCATCTGACCCTCAGAAGGGTAATTTGTAGGTGGAGTGTTGCTTTCAGTCAGTTTCTTACACAGTGCGGGCAGCTCCAGGTGCCCTCGGGCGCTTTCTCCATGTCGGGGTCCAGGCAGACCATGTGGTACGCTCTGGGACAGGTGTCGCACAGGATGATCTCTCCCCCCTGCTGGCACACCTCACAGTAGTCCTGGTGGTCCGTCTCATAGCCGTCACCATCCTCTGCGTCTGATGAAGAGTGACAAAAATGATTACACCTACCGACGTCTCACATTAACAAAGAGTCAGGAAGCGATGCGCGCTGTGATCCCTGCTCAGTGTTTATGACACTGGGCTGTGTGTTTATTGTTTGTCGGAGGAAAACCCACTCGGTGAGTCACTCTTTCCCCTCGAGCACAGATTCCCTCAGTGACACCAGCAGACCGAAACTGACGGGATCTTTAGCCTCTAAACCCACCAAAATCACATCTTTTATCACAGCCAGAAACAAAGAGAATCAGATTTTCCACCTTCTGACAAACTCCGAACGTCCCAGGTGTGATGCTCGGGTCATGAAAAAACTCTGAGGCAAAAACATTTAATCTAAAACCTTATTTAGAGTCAGCAAAAACCAGAGGGGACGATCACTGGAGAACAAACCTGAAACTCCCAGAGCCCTAAACAAAAGCAGTTCCTCTGAGGGACGACACGGATACCCTGACCTGCGTATTTTAGTACATTTAAGGTAGAGCTGCTCAAATATCGCAATAATGACCAATATGGTGAAAGACTGGCAGCTGCTGACTGATAGGATAAGCATTTACTGATGTTAGTGGTTCTTATCAATCAGCTGTTTAAAAGTGAAGAGCTTAAAGCAGTCACTGATTTCTTAGAATGAAATATATGTTCTCCATCAGTCTCAGGCCACAACCACTGCATTCTCATAATTCAAATCAAACACATGAAAATTAAGAGGCAGCAGTAGTGTGTGTGTGTGTGGGGGGGCTTCCAGTTGGGAGGTTGGAGGTCCATATTAGCATGTTTTTGACTGCAAAGTGTCTCACAGATGGTCTCCACCTGGGATATGTGTGGATACAGATGGAGGCAACATGAGGCCTAGAAGACTCAGGAGCCTCACTCCTCTGGAGACTAGCAGCCACGGGGAGGGTGATGGGAGAGCTGAAGCCTGTATCCAACAGATACACTAAGCTCAGATGCTCAGACAGCCTTCATAAACCCTCCACAGGGTCACCTACACTAACCCTTTAGGTGTTTTCCTCAGGCTCTTTTTCTGTCATCTGTCAAATGTGCTCAAGCTGAACTAACCTGTTGATGAGTCTGAGCTTTAACGGACGGACGAAAACACGCAGCTCTATGAGAAATGAGCGCATTTGGTTTGGAAGGAAAAAACCAGGAGCTTTTTAGTGAAAATGAATGCAAAGTAGTAACAGTTTTATCCTGATTATCTCACTTTCATAATCACTGAGGCCAAAAGTATAATTAAAATCCAATAATCTCCCAGCCTGAATTTTACTTGCCATCCTCTGCAGCTAAAACCAGTTAAAGCATTTCCACAGTGAAGCAGCAGGTCTCAGTGAGGACTCTGACCTCTGTCACTTCATGAGAATCCATCCATGGCGTCATCTGAGCGATGCTTTGATCTCGTGACAACAGCTACAGAGGAGGCATCAGCAGGCGACAAGCCTGATGAAGACATCGTCCTTCTAAATATACCAAACTCCTCTGACTCAGTGTCAGTGATTAATACGTGTGCGTACTCCTCCACACACTTCTAATGCTTCACCCTCAACGCAGTCGTTACTGCACAGCCAACCTGCAATCTTCAATCTGTGCGCCCCATCAGCGACTGTTAAAGCCAGTAGAGAAGCACTGGCTCTGGGTCAGCTGGTCAAGCGCAGACACCTGCAGCACGTTTCGGCCTTAAAGACGCACCTTTCTTCTTCTTGGGTTTGCTCTTGGATGGCTTCTTTTTGCTGCGGCTGCTGCGGCTGTTTGACCCCTCAGACACCGAGACGCTGTTGATGCTGCCATTGTCGAAATCACTGTCCACATCGGGCTCATCCTCCTCGCTCTGTGAACACGAGACAGCATTTTAAGACATATCGACAGAGAAGTCCGATGTAAGAGTTCTCCTGAAGGAAAACTAAAACCAGAAGGAAACTAAATAAATTCCTGAGGGTTAGAGACACAGATTGTTTGCTCTGTTCAACGCTTTACATGGAAACAATTCGATGAAGCCTGACTGAACCCTGACCTGCGCCTCGTTCTGCAGGATTTGGTTGAGCAGCCAATTTTCCACCTAATGCCTAATCTGTGCTTCTCTAGTTCGCTGCTGCTGCTGAGTAACCTGGGCACCATGCTGTCACATGTTAAACTACAGTGTCCAAAACAAAAAGTGCATCATTGAATTATTTATGATGAATTCAGTGCATTTTCATGTCTTGAAGGGAGTGCAGGGGCCCTGGTTAGGAACACCTTTCTGTACTGAGCACCGCGGCGGGTTTAATAACAGGAGTTCTCCAAAGAACATGTGTTCCCAAAGGCTCATCAGGAAGGATTTTCATGTATACGTGTTGCAGTTAGTATTTACAATCAGATTTTTACAGTAAATAATTGTTCTCCAATGGGTTCTGCAAAGAACTGTCTGTGTTTTATACATGAAGTTTCTTTAATTTGATAGTGAGGAAGAGATGAGCCAGCTGAGAGACGAATGAATGATGAAAGAGTGATGGCAGTGATTACACCAGTATAGCGGAGGCAGGGTTCTGGTTCTCTGCCGTACGTATCTATGCTCCATGTTTGGAGTATGCTGCAGGTACTGAGATGCTGAAAGCGTGACGGACAGAGACGATGGAACAGCGATCTCCGAGCGTCTCACAGCCAGCACAAACAGGTGGGGGAGGGGCGTACTTACTGATGAGCGCTTCCTCTTGCTGTTGAGGCCTCCCAGTTTGATTTTGAGAGGAGCCACCTTCTTCGTCTTGGTATTATTCTTCTTCTCTTGTGGTTTTGGTGCAGGTTTTGACTTCTTGCGGGCGTTTGGACCTGCCGGAAACAAAACCTTCAGTGACACATGGACACATCAGGCTGATATTTCATTGACCTTCACGTGACCTCTACTGCTCGGCATACCTTTGCCTTCCTTGGTCTTGGCCTTGCGAAGCGGGGGAGCAGGAGCCTGCTGAATCTCTGCCGGAGGCGGCTGGGCCGCAGCAGGCGGCGTGACCTCGGCCACCATGTTGTCGACGGCGGCCGGCACATTGGCGGTGGCCAGAGCGGCGTTGGCAGCAGCAGCTCCCCTCAGGGGGTTGTTGGTGCTGAACTCACGCCACTTTGCACCCAGGACCATCATCATCTTAGACACAGCGATCTTTGGGTTCTTGGCTGCGATGAGGGGCCTGAGAGGGGTGAGAGGAAGTAACATTTTAAGGACAGGTCTGAGTTCATTTTCCACACATTTTAGCAAACAAACATGGTGGCATTCATTCATGACACCATGTTTGTTTGATGCTAGCATAACACACCAGAATTTGGCTGATTGCACAAAGAATGGAAAAGAACAGAGTGCAACATGGGAAGTTAATATCTGAGGAAACCTGGAAAAAAGGCACCAATCACATTATGAAACTGGGCCCAGTTCCAGTACGAGGGGCTGATTACTGATCACAATGACTTCCTGTTGTTTATTTTAGTCAGAGTTCATCGTTTTAATGTTTTCCTGTTTTGCTTCTGTGGGTCACCCCAGAACAGCTGATTACTGGGTATCAGCTGACAGGTTTGCAGGATTAGGTCCTGAGCAGTAAGTAACTGGGGCACAGAAGCAGTGCTGGAAAACAGAGTGGGTTTCTGTAAATACACACATTATATATATATATATATATATATATATATATATATATATATATATTAATTGTGT
>JAVDPK010001574.1:134927-149243 GCA_034780415.1 Cichlasoma orientale | reverse complement strand
AATCCATTTTGTCGCCAGCAGTCACGTGACTGCGACTAGTCGACGTGAAATTTAAAAAGTCGCGAGATTTCCTAGAACCAACTAGTCGACGAGTCGACTAGTTCGTGCAACCCCTATTGCTATCCTGTCATAATTTGAGAGGTGGCATACAACCTGTGCAGGTCCCCCCTCATTTCTATAGCACTTAATCACAACAGCAGTGATATGAAGGGACTTTATATTGTACAGTAGAGACCCTACAATATTAGAGAGAGAAGTTCAGCAATTCCTTGTGAGCAAATGCTTGCCAAAGGTGGTGAGGAAGAACTCCCTTTAAACAGGAAGAAAATCCCTGGCAGAACCAGGCTGAGAGAGGCCAGCCATCTGCTGAGAGAGGTGACACCCCGCCGTCATCCCCAGGGCATCAGTTAGTGCTGTTTGGCCAAACCCACTGGCATAGCTCATTTACACACAAGGTATCTTTTTTAGTTTGTGCTGTTATGGCAACAGTGAGCGGGATCTGTCACTCCCAACTCATCTTTAGACAAAAACAGGGTTACAAAGGTAACCAAGTAGTTTTCCCTGCATAAACCTAATTGGCATATTGAAGTTAAAGTAAAAAGCAAATGAAAAAAGAAGCAAGGTGAAAAACAAGGTTGAAAGGGACTGCTTTCAGTCTTCTGACTAATAAACCTGCACCACCACCAGCCACCCCTCATGATGTGGATCCTAAACCTGGACTGCCATTTGTCAGTGGCCAATACTGCAGCAGTTTTTGCACCAAAGCACACCAAAGGACACCGTGGTTGTAATGAGGTGAGACTCAGAAGGAACTTAATCTAATAGTTATGTCCTGCAATTATGTGCATGATGGGTCAAATAAAATGATGCAATGTACCTTTTTTTTTTTGCACTTGTGCAACAATTGCTTGACATCAGCTGAAATGGGAGACAGGTGATCTACAACTTCTGAGGCATGACTTTTAATTTACTGCATGAAACCACATTTTTCTGTCAGCAGCTCCATGAGCTGTTTTTCACCCACCGAGCTTTGTGCTCAAACTTAAATATGTTACTCAGAGAGAGAGATCTTTCAGTAAAACATCTTTTTTGTGTGTGTAACACGCTTTAACGCTGCAGGTATGTTAGGGTCCCAGAACCAGCTGACCAATCTGCAAAATGTGAAGGAGGGCATTCATTTTGGACTTTTCTCTGTATTTTATCCTTAAGAATGAATCAAGTCAGTAAATTTTATCTGCGTCAGAGGTCTGAATCATTTTTACAGTTATTCTTCAGCCCGGTCACCGATGACATCACCCATGGACTTCTATATACCAAAGGAAGTTCAAGATAAATCTTTAAACAACATTGTAGTGTTAATATTCATTATTTGTTCATTAAATAATAGTTGCCGTTTTTTCATTATCGATGAAATAACTGAAAGGCTTTGCTGTAATGAGCTGCTGCATTTTTCTGTATTTGCACAGTTGCACATTGAAATTGCATTTCTAAGACTGTTCAGTTTTATAACTGTCTATTAAACATGAATGTTTTCAGAAGGTATTTAAACCCATATTTATTTATTTAAATGGAAGATTGAACGACACCGTAAACACACTGTGACTCAATCGTGTGTTTGCACTTGAATCAAATATCAAAGTCATGGGACAAGGAGGTACACGCACTGATCAATGAGCCAATCAGTGGCAGAGTGGCTGATGGGAAATCACTTAAACATGGAGCTGTGATGCTGTACGACAGCTGAAGGTCGAGTTGGTGTCGATAGCACCTTCGCCCTAAATCTGGTAGGTGTCCTGTGTCGAGCGCGTTGTCGACCAGGAATGTTATTTTTAAGCCCCACTCTGCAGCCAGACTGGATGCTGGTGCCGCTGGTTTATCACTGAGGCCGCCTGTGAGGCTTCCTACTGACCACATATCATATGCTGTGTCATGCATATTTTTACCGTTTCCCTCTTTTGCAAGCTTTCAGGACCTTGTGCTTTGGCTTTTGGGGGCTTAACCCCCACTATGTGGAGATGTCTCACTGTTTGGGAAGTCCTGTAAACCCCCCAAAAAACACATTTATCTCAGTGGAGCCTTTAGGAGCACGATGGCCCTTCTACGGTGGCCCTGACAGGTCAAATGCACTGCCATTTAAGAAAACACCAGCAAACAGAAAAATGCTCCAAAAGCACACAAAACACAATGAATAAAACAAAAACACACAAACTGTAACTTGCAGTGCTGACAGTTTATTCTCTGCTGCACTTCATCCTCCTGAGAGCCTGCGACCACATATGGGGACATTACATTTTGGCTTTGCTGCACCTTATACTGCATTCTGCTCAGAAGGGTTTTGTTAAGCCATGTTGACTTTGCTGGGTTATGCTCCAAATAATCCCACTATCCACATCTGAGGACATTTTTTTCACAAAAGTATGTAACAACAATGTAACTAAATACTACTTCCTGTTCAAAGAGGAAGCTTAGTTTATATACATATAAGGTCCATCTAATCACAAATACGTAGGAGAAATTAAAAATGCATCACAAACAGGAGCTCGGGTCTCAGGAGGTTTTATTTATGGGGATTCTTTCTGCCCCCATTTTCAGGTCTTTTGTCAGCAGGTACAGACTGTGTTCTCTGTTTAGGACCTGTTAAAGAGCTGCTTTAGGAGAAAACTCTGTTTCTATTATTCCATAAATAGGCTTTACAGCGGGCAGCACGGTGGTGTGGTGGTTAGCTTTGTTGCCTCACAGCTAGAAGGACTGGGTTTGAATCCCCCTTGGCTCGGTCTTGCTGTGTGTAGCTTGCATGTTCTCTGTGTGGGTTTTCTCCAGTTTCCTCCCAAAGACATGCAGGTTAGCTGGTGACCTATACAGGGTGTACCCTGCTTCTTGCCCTAGCTGGGATAGGCTCCAGTCCCCCCACGACCCCAAACAGGATAAGCAGAAGAGAATGGATGGAGGGCTTACAGTCTGCAAAATGAAAGTGACTGAGTAAATCTATCAGTATGCAGTCAATTCCAATCCTGCTGTTCCACAACTGGATAGAATGTTATAGGAGTTCATTACTCAGCAGAGAAAGACACGTCAATCATCCCTGTAAGTTAGCATTCAAATCTCCACCATTGCTCAAAGTCTCATGCAAAACCAAAGCTATCATTAAAACAGAGGACGCATGCACATTAACATGCTCAAGAAATGTTATCACATTGTGTAAAATTATTATTTCATACTGGAACACATCCCAGTGGACTTCATTTCTGGGATGTGTTCCAGTACGATCCTGTGCCACCTGGAGACTGTGAGAGTTTTATGGGAGAAAATAAAATATAATATATAAAACATATGACTGAAGTAGTATATTTTTCCCAGGACAGAAAGTCAGAGCATTAAACAGTTTTCTGAGATATTTGTTTTGGATGTAAGTTTTTGAGAAACTGCACTTTGCAGAGAACTTATCTCAGTTTTCTCCTGAATGTTCTGTAAACAGATGCTCTACCCCCCCGCTGTCCTGTCTTCTTCTGATCTGTGTTGGACTGATCTCCCTGACCTAGCTGATGATGAACATTATCAGAACTGTTAGCTGAGGAGGGGAGTTTGAGCCCTTTGTGGGATCAATAAAGTATCATTCATTCATTCATTCATTCATTCATTCATTCATTCATTCATTCATTCATTCATTCATTCAACTAATTAGCTATATTTTGGTATTTTGAGGCAGGACCAAACACTTGGAAGTGCCAGCCTTTAATTTGGAAAGGTGACTGGGTGATAGACGATATCTTGCACTGACGAGATATCAACTGAAATTGAACTGAGGCCGGGCTGTACCTGTAATACCAGTTTACAATATATTTCTAATAATTCGCAAAGGTTAATTACAAGAAGTGCTTTTAACCCTGAAAAAAAAAACATTACAGTCTGCATACATAGTGCCAACTGTGACTTCTTTGGAAGGTTTCGTCGTGTCATGTGCCATCACTTAGAGACTTTAAACAACATGGCAGCAAAGTCTGTATTTCACTTTTGATGATTTTGATTATGCATCTTGTCAGATGTGTGTGACAGGGAGTTGTTGACTTTGTAATCATTGATATTCATTGATTTGAGCTTCCATAATCAATAAATAATAATCAAAATGTTGGTTAAACACAAACGTGTCTTTCCAAAAACAGATGCCAAGATACTGAAAAATCTGAGGTACACAGTGTAATGTCACAAGAATCATCTCTCATCATAATGTAAGTGGATGTTCAAACCCCATCACAAAGGCTTCATAATACCAGATTGTGTAGAATGGGAGGCAGAGCCTTCAGCTTTCAGGCCCCTCTTCTGTGGAACCAGCTCCCAGTTTGGATTCAGGAGACAGACACGGTCTCGATTTTTAAGATTAGGCTAAAAACTTTCCTTTTTTTGGCCACAGCGGCTTTTGTCGGCAGTGTAGAAGAAACAGGACATGGGGGAAAGATACGGGGCAAATTGGCGACAAGCCAGGACTCGAACTCGCACCACCCATACCGCAAAGCGGCACATGAATATGGTCGCGTGCTCCACCCCTGAGCCACCCAGGCGCCCTAAAACTTTCCTTTTTGATCAAATTTATAGTTAGGGCTGGATCAGGTGACCCTGAACCCTCACTGCTATAGTCCTAGGCTGCTGGGGGCTTCCCATCATGCACTGAGTGTTTCTTCTCTGCTTACATGTTTATATGTCACTACACGTCATTAACCTTTGTCTCCTCTCGCCCATAGTTCTTGCTTTGTCCTCTGCTGTAACAGATGGCTGCTCCTCCCTGGTTCTGCTGGAGGTCTCTTCCTGCTGAAAGGGGGTTCTTCCTTCCTACCATCACCAAGTGTTTGCTCATAGGGCTTCCTCTGATATTGTAGGGTCTTTACTTTGCAATATAAAGCGATTGCTGTTGTGAATTTGTGCTAAAACTGAATTAAATCAATGTTTCCTTTTGAATATACTGCAAAAATTAAATCGCACACCCCCACTCCTGGATTTTTAAACCTGAACGCTGTCTTAGCTGAATTAGAGGAAAATGAGGAGCCAACATTACAAAATAGGACAGTTATGAATAATTATGAATGTGTAAACTGATTATTGGGTGTGAATGAAGCAGAAGTCAACTTTACACTTAGCCTTAAAGGCCTGAGTGCGCACACAAACACACAGGAGCTGCCATTTTCTCTTACCTTCTCAAACACACATGCGTGCACTCACTTGCTCTCTCATGCACTTATTATAAGCTCACACGTCTGCGCAGACACGCACACCCAACCCCCACACAATCTTCTGCTCGACACACATACACAAACCCGACACGCTTTCCCTGCAACCCCCCCCAAAACACACACATATACCTACACACACACACACACACATTCACGCACGCCAACACACACCCTGATCCCTTCCCCCCCTCCCATTCCATACCAGGGCACGTCGTGACAAAACAAAGAACACCCCATAATAGTCAGTCGCACAGTATGCATGGTAACCAGTTATGTCAGAGATGAAGGCAATCTCTGTGTGTGTGTGTCTCACTGTATACTCCATATGAACACACACACATACAGCAGTGTGTCTGCAGATAGTTCATACAGAAATAAACACACACAAACATTCCACAAACCCACATATATACACCTCCCACGCACAGACACACACACACACACACACACACACAAATTACAGGCCGACAGAGTCGCATTCACACACACACATGCAGCCACATGTACACACCCAGACACACACACACACACATAAAAGTACGCTGCACATAAATAATGACTCACATGAACGAGAACATGGAGGGGCAGACACAAAGAGACACACAAGATTTAACATGAGCACAAAAACGAGGAAGTATAGAGTAAAGACAAAGAAGTAGACACAAAGAAATGAGCAGGAAAAAGGCACGCGCACACATGGAAACACACAATTACATGTGCCACATTTCTGTCAGCCTAAAATAAAAGAAATACACCTGGATGGACACAAAAACTGTGACATGTATGCGCTTCAACAGCACAGACACACTAAATCAGGAAATATTGTATAAAGCATGACCACACACACACACACACACACACACACACTGAAAATAATGTAAAAATCAAAACTGGAGGCAGAATGTATAAAAATACATTAACAATGATAACACAAACATTGAGGCTATAACTACATGAACAGGTTATGTTTGGTCAGGTGAAGGAAGTGCTCATCTGCAGCATCTGGATCAGGACCTACGGTTTAATCAGCTGTGCCAGAGAACGGCGTTATCAATCAGAGCCTCTGATTCAAATCTTGCTCATCACTCTTTGTGCAGCTGGAACAGGAAACCTACGGCACATCTGGACTTTGCTCAGGTGCAGCATTCGGGCAGCAGTCACAGATAAACCCCAGTGAGGGGGTAGCAGAGTGCATCATGGGAAGGAACATGTTTCACAGTCAGATCCACCCTGCGCTCCGGACCTCTGGATTCAGCTTGAGGTTAGTGGGTGAAGTTACTTTCTCTCCAGTCTGCCACACAGACTTCTGCCTCAGGTATCATCACCTGAACCCCTTCTACTCAGCACATCACTCCTATCTTCAGGACCTTCATTGGCTCCCGTAAACCATCGTATCCAATACAAGATTCTCAAGTACAAGAACCGTGCACCCCCATATCGCTGCTCTCATCCCTTCTTACGCTCCCTCACATTCACTTCGTTCTTCTTCTTCGATGCTTCTTACCATCCTCCCGTCCGTCTTTCAACAACGGGGTCGAGAGCCTTTGTTATACAGCTGCCCGTCTCTGAAGGTCATAAAGAGCTTCTTTAAATCTCGATTGAAAACCCACCTCTTTAAACAAGCATTTGGACTGCGATGGTTACTAGGGACTCACTTTTTTGCTTTTAACAAATTGTATTGTTTTACCTTGTTCATTGTGTATTTACATAACTTGTGTCATTGTATTTTATTGTTTTATGCTATTTTTTTTTATCTTGTAAGGTGACCTTGAGTGCCCTGAAAGGCGCCTATAAATAAAATGTATTATTATTATTATTATTATTATTATTATTATTATTATTAAGTTATGGTCTGTTCTAAGTTTTCTGATTGGCTGTCCTCTCTATGATGTCATATGGACCTGAAACTGAGTGTGTGGAGCCGTGTGGAGCCGGGCTTTGTGGCTCCTTACGATTACTCGTTCTGACCTCTCTGCTGGAAAGTTTGGCCTTTTTGTAAAAGAGCACATATGACAGAAAATAAGAAAAAAGCTGCACTCAGATCAGTTTTCACTCCTCATCTATAGTCGCTTTATTTTGTGTGGCTTAAATGAGACGAACTCACACACAGTGGACACTATGTGTGAGTTCGTCCGTGTGTGTGTTGTGGTTCTTTACGTGCAGCCATAAGCAGACATGCTCTCTTTAATGCATCTATGTTTTACCAAACTGAGCGTGTGTGTGTGTGTGTGTGTGTGTCGCTGCACGTGTGTGTCCACAGAGAGAAGAAGAAAAGAGGCAGAGGTCAGGTTTCTATCCCATGATGCAACTCTCTCTCTCTCTCTCTCCCCCCCCCTTCTCCACGCTGGTTGCCCATGGCGACGCACTTATAATGAGGTCAGATGGACAGCCAATAATATTCACCAGCCAAACCACGGAGCAGCAAGCGAGTTGCTTTGGGACACAAAGTGTCAGAGACAAGATGGCCACCACTACTCTAAAGCATCAAGTTGCTGGAAGTAAAAGTGAAAGTGATCTGGAAACAGTCAGCTGTGGGTTTCACTTTCACTGCCAATGAAGAAGTGTGTACGAGCAGTCGTGTTGATCGAAGAGCGGAAATACTGCACACACACAACAGCAGGCTTCATTTATCAGAGAGGACAGAAACTCACAGCGAAAGCATCACAAACACTGAGATGAGCTGCAGCTAACAGTCGGGTTCATCAAAGTAATTCCATCTTTGAATTTAAGGAACAAACATCTTATTATGTCATTTCTGTTTTGTCTCATCGGTCATCCATAACCCGAATATCTCCAAAACAAGCCCACAGTGCTGGAAGAAGGACTCAGACAGCTGGAATGGACCAGCTCCCGTCATCTTTCATCTCTAGAACATCTTTGCATGACTTACAGCTCAAAATAATCCTTGTTTACCTTCTAATTCATCCTCCCTCTGAGACAAGCTATTTTAGACCCGCCTCTTTAAGCCAAATGTCTTCTGATTGGTCGTCACTCACAAACAGGTTTAATCCAGTATCGGTCACGGTGAACAGATCTATTCACTTCCTGGTTTATTTGGTGCTAACTGCACAATTATAAAGTGCTTACTCTTACTGACCAAACAACACGTTCTACACTGACCCACACGTTCCTCGTTCCTGGCCGTTTGCATGTTCTCCATGTGCCTGTGGGGCTTTCCTCTGGTAATGCATGGGTTAGCTGCTCATTCTAACCTGGCCATGGGTGCGAGGTAGATAAAGTGCTGTAAGTGTATAGAATAAAACAGTACATTTACCTTGAGGAATACCTGGGCAGGTACAGGGAGAACGTGCACGTACAGAAAGGCAGAAGGAACCTTGTTTCTGTGGAAGCACGCTGATAACCACCGAAACGAGCCAAACCAAACCATCAGCATTAAGAAGATGAAAAATTGGACTGGTGCAACTGAAATGACCATATTAGGAATATCTGCTCTCACTGACATCATACAGAGCCAAGAGTAGAAAAATCGATCTAAACCTGACTGTTTAGACCAGCGTTAAGTTTGAACTATATCCTATACATGCACCAGCTGTATTCCTTAAAACTGCGACCATGAGCATCCATCACTGTAGCAGTAAACATGAGAAAAAAAAAAAGCAGGTCCACTTTACAGCCCGGCTCCCAATCAAACACCCTGTTATGATGTACTAACAGGTCCACAAACACAGCCAACAAAGCACATTCATCAGTGTGATTTAATCAGGATTAAACACATGAGAAACACACAATGGGCTCCAGCATGATCTTAACCTCATCAACTCATTTCATCAAGAGCTTTTACATTAGAATAAATTAGAATATCGGGGGGGGGGGCATTTACATTGTGGGGGATTTTTTAGATGTTTTGGACCCATTTTAATCTAAAATGTAAATATTTCATTCTTCTGTTTTTTCTCATGGTTACATCATCTAATTTAGAGACGTAGTCACATGGCAGTCTAAACAATATCCATATCTAGCTGCACAAAAGGTACATTGAACACATCAAATGATAACTTTATCTTCTGTAAAGCACTTTGACACACAGGGCGGGGGGGGGGGGGTGTCCAGAGGGGAGAATGGGGTAGCACCGGCCCCCCCAAAATATGACTGACCCCCACCATCAACCCTGGATTAGAGCAAGGGTGTTACCAACAGCATTGCTCGAGTACTTTACTAATACTTCATAGTCCATCTGTGTCAGCATATTGTAGATGCAGATGTTGTACTTTGTATTTCACAACATTTAACACTTTAGTTCCTTATAATTTTGCAGATTTTCATACATAAATCGACTGCTAGATTATTCTGTATCACTACAGGTGATGAAGAGCCGTGCAGTGGATTACAGGCTGCAACACAAACTGTGATATCAAATTAAATTAGGCTACACTAAAAATATGCAAAAATCATAAATACAACCACAACAATGACAACATCAGAAAGTGCTGCCAACAACAGTGCCAAGAATCAGTGCACCACCAACACACCTCGCGTGTCCTGGATCAGTTACCCCTGAGGCGATCTGCAGGCACGAGAAGGTTGAACCTCCATCCTGATGGCAGGAGCTCACACCGAGGAGCGCTCTGCCACTCGGGACTCACTGTCATACTGTTCTGTTGTTGACCTGCAATCTTGTTTGCACGGTTATCACATTTGTTCTTATTAACTTACAGGCAAAAACAAAAGTCCAGTTAGAGTGTGCTCCAGAAATGTGTCCACAAATGGTTCCAGCTGCCACACGAGGTGATCGCTGAGACCTTCCTGTCAATGACACTTGAATCCGTGATGATATTTAGTTACACTTCTTCAAAGGTCTGATATAACGAGTCAAAGCAGTCCGCTGCTGTCATTGCTCGGCATGTTCATCAGCATGTTGCTGAGTTCTGGGGGCTTCTTTGATCTTATTTCCACGACCTTGTGGTTCTGCAGGTCATTTGTGGCCCTCAGGCCTCGTTTGTCCATGTGAGATATGAAGATGATGAATGCTGCAGCTGGAGATTATTTTAAAGCGTTACACATATTAATAATGCCATGCATGTTATTCTGCACGATGAGTATCTTTACTCCAGACATTGTGAGTGCATTTAAATACTAAAACATTTGTACTCCTAGTGAAGTAAACACTATAAACGCCTTTTTCTCTGTGGCTGTTGTGAAGCTCCATTCTTCATTTATCATCATCATCATGAAGGCACAGGGCTGCACGGAAGCCTGAAAAACATTTCATACACACAGTTTCTACTTTTAATGTTTCCATAATCCTGGAAACTCCCATCTGAACACGTTTTGGTGCTTTCATATGGATGGGGTCCTGATTATTGTTCATATCTGAAGGTGTAAGTGCATATAAGAATGTATTAAGTGATAAATGGCCTTTAATGCCCTCTTGAACATAATGAGGGTAGAGCTCTGTACCGCAGTGCAGACGCTGCCCTGCAGCTGGAATCACTGTGGTTAGAAAGAGTTTTTAGATGAGCTGAGAGGACTCGAACACAAAGACATCAAAGCCTCAAACAAGAGGCACAAAGACGCTCAGAGAAAGGGCTGATGGGAGAAGGCGCTGAGGAAGAGGAGCAGAAGAGGGATCAGGTTGGGCTTAGGAATTTTTTCCTCTCCGTCTGGTTCTTGCCTGGTTGCTGCTGTTAGTCAGACAAAGGAGCGAGCAGGTCTCAGCCTCCATGCCGTGTTGCTCTGAAGGATCCATTTTAGTCTGCCAATCAAAATGAGCCCAGGTCATTTACATACCATATCTACCATTCAAAACCAGTGGAGCAGCTCCCCCTAGTGTTCAATGCAAAGAGAGTAAGCCATGTGGCTCATGCTCCAACTACATGAAACACATGTTTACTTATAATCAGCCAAAGTGCCATTAATACAAATAATAAAACATGTCCTATTATTGCCTGGATGTATTTTGGCACTCGATTGGATTATTGTGGGATTAATGGGATTTGGAAAGTGTGTGATTAAAGGTTTTGTAAATGTTTGTATCTTTAAGGTTCAAACTTCTACAAAATTGCTCGCTGTGATTATTAAAGCCGTTTCCAGGTAAGCGAGGACTCGAGCACGTTAGTCATGTTACGTGATGAAAACGCCACACTGAAGTTACGTCACTATGGCTGAATATTCTGCTTAATCATGCGCCTATCTCAACCCTCTCTGTTACCAACTGGGTAAATAATCTGTTCGTGGTCCACCTCCTCTTTCTCCTCCTCGTTCTCTTGTTTTTCCTTCTCCTGCTGCTGCTCCTCCTACAGCAGGACACACAGGTAATTGGATTTGTTGTCCAGCGATGCCAGGACGGCCTCTTCAAACACGTTCCTCACTCCTTTCTGAGAACGAGACAGAAAGAGAGCCTCAGACTGACGTCAAAGATGATTCTCTGTCATTCTGTCACAGATCTCAACTTTCATTTATTCTCTATCTGCAAGTAAACAGAATAAAGCACAGACGGTATTTTATGTGTGAAATGTTTGTAATTGATGCTCAGTGGAACTGAGAATATTTCCTCAAAAAAACTACAAATATTGTGAGTATTTTCTCTTTACACTGATAGCCTGCAGGGAAAATCTAAGATGTGAGAAATCATGATGGTCTGCGGTCCTGGTTGGAGCGCCGCTGCAACATTGCACGAAGGTTGGAGACAGTGCTTCTGGACGGGCACACCGGGGTGGTGGTTCTCTCTATGCCAGGGTCCTGGAGAGGAGAATGTCCTGTAGTCAAACCTCAGATTCAGGAGGAACAGGCTGGTTTTTGTGCTGGTCGTGGAACGCTGCACCAGTTACTGATCTTCTTAAAGGTATTGAGGGGTGTGTGGGAGCCTGCCCAACCTGTCTACATGTGTCTGTGGACTTTGACAAGGCATTGGGCTGTGCCCCTTGGGCTGTCCTGTGGGAGGTGCTTGGGGTATGTGACCTGTTATTACAGGCCAGCAGTTAGGTCAGACCCATTCCTGGTGGGAGCTGGACCTTCTGCCAGGCCTCCATCGATTCTGCTCATATGAAGCAACATTTTTCAGCAGAGGGCTTCACATTTCTCTGCTTCATGAGGATGATGCGGTTGTCCTGGTACTGGGCCGGTGGCCCAGTGTTCTGGGTTCTTTTAGTGATGTTCTGTTTCTATTGCTTGTTTTTGGTTGTGTTTAGTTTTCCTGTAGCTTGTCTCTCCGGTTGTTATTGTTTTTGTACTGTCCTTGGTTGTAGTTAATATATTTTGCTGTTACCTTGATTTCCCTGTGTTCTGCTCTTCCGTGTCTTTGTGCTCCTGTGTGTCTTGTTCTCATGTCTTTGTGCTCCTGTGTGTGTCTTGTTCTCATGTCTTTGTGTTCCTGTGTGTGTCTTGTTCTCGTGTCTTGGCCTTTCTGTGTTTTGGTCCCTTCCCGTTGTTTCCTTGTGTGGTGTTTAGATTCCCTCGGTGGCAGGTTTCCTTATGTTAAGTCTGCGTGTGCGTCATGATTGGTCACTTCCTGTTTTATTTTGACAGTCTTGTGTTCCTTGTGCTTTGTGTTTAGTTTTGCTTCCCCTGTGTAATTATGCTCACCTGTTGCCTGTTCCCTTGTTATTCCTCGTGTATTTATTGTCTGTCTTTGTCGGGTCCTGGTCAGTGTAGCGCCTCTGTCACGCCTGCTGTGCGCTTTATGTTTTGGATTTCAAGTTTCGGGTCTCCAGCTTGCACAATAAAGTGGAGTAAGAGTTTCGCTCTTGCCTTCGAGCCCTGCATTGAGGTCCTCTCTGCCGTGCCTGTTGCAGCAGCCGTGACAGTGGTTCTTTTGGTTTCTTCAGATGACTTCAGCTTGATCTGCGGTTGTTTAGCACCTCCGAGTCTGAGGTTCTCAGCTGGAAATGGGTGCAGAGGAGGTGCACGAGCAGTTGAAGTAGCTCAGTCTTGTTCGTGAGTTAGGGGAAAGTGGCGCAAAAGACTGACACCCACTGACCTTTGTTCCTGCCCTCACCCGCTGACCTTTGTTCCTGCCATCACCTATAGCCAAAAGTTTTGGATAGTGAGTGAAAAAATGAAACTGTGGCTAGAAGCGGTGGAAATGAGCTTCCTCTGTAGGGTGTCTGGGCTTTCCCTCAGAGATAGGGTAAGGAGCTTGGCCATACGTGAGGCTCAGATTAGATCTGCTACCCCTTCACACTGAAAGGAGCCAGCTAAGTTGATTCAGGCATCTGACTAGGATGTTTCCTGGGTGCCTCCTAGGTGAGGCGTTACAAGCATGTCCTAAAGGAAAATGAAGTGTTTTACTGTCAGCGCTGACCTCTTATAGAGACCAAAGCCAGTCTGTCAGAGAAAATCACTCCAGCAGGCGGCTCCTCTGTCTGTACCTGCGTCTGAGCTGAACACTCCACGTATTTGACGGCCTTCAGCTCACGAGCCAGTTTCTCTCCGTTCTCGAAGGTCATGACTTGCTGGTTGTTCTCGGCCAGCCTCTCCAGGGTCTTCCCGTCATCTCTCAGATCCACCTGAGTCCCGACCAGCAGGAAGGGCGTCCCCACGCAGTACTGTGAAATCTCTGGCACCCACTGACAAAAGAGGAGGTAAAGGTCAGGTCCGATGAGGTTTCATCTATCTTGCACTCTGGTCATTGTGTTCTGTTTGGTTTGGCTGATTCTATTTTTAGTTCTGGAAGTAATGAAATTGAAAGCGAATGACTTGAAAGTGCATCAGAAACAAAACACAGACACTAACTGAGCAAACCTTCTCTATGACGTTCTCAACAGTTGAGGGCGACACGACGGAGAAACAGACGAGGAAGACGCTGGTCTCGTTGTAGTTGAGGGGTCGCAGTCTGTGGTAGTCCTCCTGGCCTGCAGGGGGAGACACCAAAAAAGACTGATCAACAGCAAACAGTGTGAACAGAGCAAGGCAAATCCAACTGGGTATCTCAGGGGCTGAAAATGAAGCCAGTGTTGAAGTGGAAAAAGAAAAGCTGCGGTTCCTCTATTGTCCACTTGGAGCTGGCTCCAAAATGAGTCAATTCCCATAGACTCCCATATTAAAGTGTTCAACTTTACTATTGGCTTCTCTTCATTGGCTCCCTGTTAAATCTACAATAGAATTTAAAATCCTTCTCCTCACATACAAGGTCTTG
>JAVDPK010001574.1:122392-134827 GCA_034780415.1 Cichlasoma orientale | reverse complement strand
AAGTAACTTTTAATCTAACTTAGTTACTTCTAAAATTAAGTAATCAGTAAAGTAACTAAGTTACTTTTTAAAGGAGTGATGAGTAATGGGAGAGAACACTTCTTCAGTTAACTACAAACACTGTGAATGTTTCCTGTTTTCTCCGATGCTCCTCAAGGAAACTGTCACATGTGGTGAGTCTGTGGTCTGTTGTGAACACATCTGCATGTGAACATGCAGAATATGGAGGAAAAGGTTTCTGGTTTCCATTTATGTGTCTGAATGAAGAAGGGCTGTGTTTACCACACAGGCAGTACACAAGAAGCATGAAGCACTGCTCACTGAGGCACTTTAACAGCTCCTCGCTGGAGTGGATGAGGTTTCAGTTTGTTAAGGCTCTGGATGATGTGGAGCTGTTTTGGTTCCCTTTAATTTTATTTATAAAGCACTAAATCACAACTGTTGTTGTGATTTAGTGCTTTATATAGAAACAGGTCTCTCTTGCAAATGACACACTGAGTGTCAGTGGGACGGCCTGTATAAATAAAGGTTAAATTAAAAAGATAAATATATTGTAAAACCCTGCAATAATACACTCTCTGTTAATACGCCTCTGCAGCATCACATCAGGGAACGTTCCCTTGGATTGCACGACTGGGGTGGTGGTTCCTTCCTGGAAGAAGGGGGACCAGAGGTTCACGTACAGCCACAGTGTGAGCTTGGCTCACGCTGCTTTAAGTCAGAGCTGTTTCTGGGGTTGGGGGACAGACCATGCCAGGGCTGCCCTTTGTCCTGATTCTGTCCTCGTGAGTGCAGCTAAGGGCCGGGATGAGGAATGAAGGGAATGGTAGACTGATGGATCAGCACAGTGTTGGCAGGGATCCATACATCGTGCAGACCTGTAGAGAGAGCTGAACGTGACTGCAAGCTGCTGACTGATTTTCCATGTTTCAATCAGTAACAAAATCCCATCATTTAATATCGCGTGACTTTTTCTCACTGGATGATAAACTTTCACTTTTCGACTTCTACAATAATTAATTCATTAAAACATGCTTCTTATTTTGTCGTAGCCAACTGTGTGGTGAAGTTTAAATGTAGGCAATGACCTGTTCAAACTGTTTTACAGTGAGGACTGTTTATACCTTCTTCCTTTTAGCGTAGCTAATATCACTTGTAATAAAATTAACTTCTCCATAAAGTTGTTCTGGTGAATCATTTAGATGTGTTGGGTATTATGTTGCTTACCATTTTTTTCTAAAATGTATTTCTACTTTACAGTCCTCGATGAAATGATCTAAATCTTTATACAATTCCTAAACCTGCAGCCTTTCATGAGCTTCTATGATTTAAGGATTGTTTTTTCAGTTGCAAATGTGACTCCATCACTTTTGTCTCTTCAAGGCATTTGAGGTTCCAACTTATACGGCTCAGCCTGCTTAAACGGGATTACTAAAAACCCATTTCCAGCTTAGCGAAGAGTGTTGTTCAAACATGTTACAGTGATGAAAATTCTCATCCGTTCCAGCACCACACAGATGTGGCAAAGGCGTTCTTTTTTTTTCAGCCACAGCAGCTTTATTGACAGTACAGAGTGACAGGAAAGCAGGAAGACGCAGCGGGGAGCGACAGGCCAGGACGTGAACCTGTCTGCGTTTTGCCTCGTGGGATACGTGGTTGCCTGCTCTACCACCGAGTCACCCCGGCGCCCCGGTAAAGGCATTTTTAAACATGTGTCTCTCCTTCTACCCTCTGTTCCCATCCAGCTTAATAATCTCTTCCAGGTCCAGCTCCATCTTCTCTTCTTCTTCTGGCCTCTACAGTAGGATACAGCGACTGCTGGCTTTGGTGTGTGGACGCTCCAGTACCACCTGGGTGGCCTCTTCAAAGACTTTCTGAACTCCTTCCTGTGAGCAAGACAGAAAAAGACACAAATTTTAAGAAGAAAGAAAAACTTTATCGGGAACAGCATAAATAAAAATGTTATCTTTAGACTGAGGTGGAGGAACTGATCAACACAGCCTTCCAAATGGTTCTTTACTGCAGACTTGTATTTGTGCCATTCTGCCACAGGTCTCTGCATACTTCACCTTTACCTGAGAAAATAAATGGTATTGGAAATTTTGACTTAAATATTTGTTCTCACATTGGTGCCCAATGCTAATTACTCAACAGTGGGAGTGAATCTTTCTTCAAATAACTACAAATATTGTAGTAATATGTGATCATTTGCTGTTGTCTGTTGTGTTAAACCAGCCACATGCTAGTCTCAGGTGTGTGATCTGAAACCTGCAGGACACCGGCCCTCGAGGCCTGGAGTTGTCCATCCCTGCTGTAGAAGAACCTGGGGACAAAGGGGATGCCTAGCCCATCACTGGAGGTAGTTAAACAACTCTTTGGTGGAGTGGATGAAGTTTGGCCCCAAGTCTCTCAAGGCTCTGCATCTTGTGCAGCTGTCTGGGTTGATGCTCGTGTGCAACATTGCATGGAAACTGGACAGTACCTCAGGTTCCCCGTTTTAACAAAGGGCACAAGAGGGTGTGCTCTAAATTTAGGTGGATCGTACTCTTCAGCCTCCCAGGAAAGCTGGAAATGAAGGTAAATGGATGAAGTGGTGCTTATTTTGAAATTGTAGACATTATCGGATGCAGAAAGAGGATTATCCAGGGTATCACAGGTCCGTCATCTTGCTTATCACGTCTCGTTTCCAAACACCAAGATGGTGACACTGTAGCAATGTGTAATGTCAGGGTGGTTGCATATTTTATACTGTGTATTATTTGCCACAGTGCATTAAATAAACATCAGCCCTTGTCCCATGACAATTTGGGTCTGTATTCACCTTTTAAAAAAGTATATGCAATCATAAAACCAGAGGTGCTGCATGGAAATCTTGCTTAGGAAACCCTGAAAAATGAGACCTATCCAGACATTTATCATTGTATTAGATACATGTTGCTACACTAGCTTTCGACATGGCTTTTGATGGCTTTTAATTCAGATAATTGTAAAGATTTCCTGTGCCTTCAGTAATGAAGACTTTCTTTTATTGTTATGGCTCGAGGCTTGTTTCTGTGAAGAAGGTCACAGCAACAGACCACTTCTCTTTCTGTACCTGTGTCAGAGCTGAACACTCCACGTATTTGACGGCATTCAGCTCAACAGCCAGTTTCTCTCCACTCTCAAAGCTTATGGCTTGATGTTTGTTCTTGGCCAGCTTCTCCAAGGTGCTGCTGTCATATCTCAGATCCACCTGAGTCCCAACCAGCAGGAATGGTGCCCCCGGGCAGTGGAATGAAATCTCTGGCACCCACTGTGAAGAGATCAGGTCAGCGTTACAGCCTTAACTGGGCCTACTGTCATTTTGTGTGTGTGTTGTGCGCCACCATTCTGTGCATGAGTATTTAAGGATGGGGAGAGGAGAGCTCCAGTGCCAGAGAGCCTTTGCTTTGCAGCTTGAGAGCTGTTCATGTCTCCTGAGTGGAGAGTGTTCAGATCATTAAAACCTTTTGACTCGCTCTTTTGTTTAGCGACCAACTTCCAGGTTTTCTTGTGCTTTTCTTAGTGGCTTGTCAAGAAACAATGCACACATGTCAAGATTTTTATTAAAAAATCTTTCAGTTTTTCACCTATTTTTGGGGCTGAGTTGGCTTTTTTTTTTTTAAATTGTCTCATCAGCCTCAGACCCCCCCAACCAACCAACCAACCAACCAGGCATGTTTTCTCTTTTTCAAGGTATGCAGGTTTGTTACAACACATCACTCCTGCCACCAAACTAGTGTCCTTGGAACAAATGCATGACCGAGGCTATGCTATCAGCAGTTGCACCATGGGTACTGGTTGCACTAACCTGGCTCTCAAAAGCTGCAACAAACCTTTGCCTTTGAAGTCAAGGTGACCCAGCAGCAGCCTCTTAGCTCTCCTCTTGTTGGACATAGCGGGGTAGGGGAGGAAGACCAATTTAATTGTTTCTCTGCTGAATCTTCTCCAAGTATTAAGATGGATGCTAAGCTGAAGGTTTAACTTACACACCTTCAGTCTGAGAAGGAGGAACGAGAGAGCAAGTTCGAGCCCAGGAGGGAGCTGGAACTAAAGAAAATAGAGGCTGAAACATCTGAGTCAGTAAAACATTTGCTCATTTCCAGTCTTTTGTGACATTGATGTCAAGACTTATGTCACAGCGTTTGGACGGATAGATAGCAACTGCGTTACACTGGCAACAGGACGTGTGGGTTGTTATGGTGCAGTGTAAGCTAACTAACTGGAAGTTAACTGGAAAGGCTGAAGGAGTTAGATGTTCTCTCTCTGCAAAGAACACTCTGGACTGTGATAAGTTTAAACTTGCCATCTTGCAAACATACCAACTTGTGCTCAGGACGACATCTAGTCAGATGTACTTGGACATCGAGAGAGGGATTCTTCTTGACCTGTGGCATTGACTCTGCATTTAAGGCTTCTGATTTAGCTTAATGATGGTGGAAGGCTTTCAGAGCTCCGTGTCTGAGAATACGGCAGCTTATTGACATGACCACCAGGTCTCTGCTTTGCAGCAGGCTGTTGTGTTGGCATCACAAAATAAATGCTGTTGAGTGTGACTTCTTCTCTTACAGTCATTCCTCAAAAAAGACTGCTAATGCAGTGGTTATATAGGCTGAATCTGGCCACATTGTTGCAAGCTGTGAAAGCTAAAAGCAGTGGGGAGGCTGCATAATGGCTACAGTGCTGGAGGCAGAACACCTCCGAGCTGCCACTTGCTTGCCATCTTTCTGGTGCTCCTGATGACCAGCCGGGCAATGTGCTGTGTATAGCTCTACCTTGGCACTGCACAACTGCAGGTTCTGGTTCAGGTAACCAGCACGCTCATCACCATAACCTGGTGAAGAAGTGTGTGAAAAGGGCTTCAGCGAGGCCTCGTAGCGGCCCCGGTGTTCTCGGTGTTGTGTTGACTCCTAAAGCTGATGGGAGTCATTTGGGGGGACTACCATGACAGCACAACACACAACACAACACACAAAAGTCAGTTTGTGAGTTTGTGGATACTGAATTTGGAACTTAAAAGAAGCTGATTGTATTTTTTGGTCAGTCTTTGAACTGAGGAGAAAAATACTGGTTATATTTAACTGGTTTGCAAATGATTCTGGAAGTAATTAAATGTGAATGATAAGCGGAAGAAAATAGATGCACGGACATGCATGTGAATTACATTAGAAACAAAACACAGAAACTAACTAAACAAACCTTTTCTTTGACGTTGTCAACAGTTGAGGGTGATACAACGGAGAAACAGACGAGGAAGACGTCGGTCTGGGGGTAGCTGAGGGGTCGCAGCCGGTCATAATCATCATGACCTGCAGGGGCAGACACACAGAGAGTCTGTAGCTCAAAAAATGAGGACGTTCCCATAGACTCCCAGGTTAAAATGTCCAACCTTAGAGCAGAAATAAACATGTTTCCAAAAAGTTCAAAAAAGCAGTTTTCACCTCTATGGATGGTTTCCTCCTTCACAACCACCGCACGATGGGTCATTTTATTCTAACTCACCTGTCTGGATAAGGCTTTAAATCTGGCTCACGGCTGCTTTGATGAACAGGTGTACCAACAACGGCAGCTGTGGTGGATTTAAGTCTCACCTCCACCTAAATTATTTGAGTCTGTGGACTTCCTATTTCATCGGGACTCTAGTGAGATAGTCCTGAACGACTGGAGCTCCGTGCCGCTGTAGCCCAAACAAACGGGCAATTTTCATCATGTTTTTAATAGAAAAAACAATACAGTTTATTTTTAAAATAAACTGATACTGAAACTGAAACTGAACTGTGATGTCCCTGATACTCACCTTTCTGTGAGTATCAGGGACATCACAGCACCATGAGCCACTTCACCTCATTAAGATTTCAGACATTAAGTAGTTGTAGTTTAACTACACCTCTAACGTGCAGTTATCATTTGCAAACGGGTGCCTGTGAGGGTGAGTGCCCGGTCATGAAGCCAATCAGCATTAGCAGAATGCTAACATTTTAAGGGAAAAATCAGCTTAACTGTAAATAGAACAAAGCTCATTTTATTTCAGTTTATGTGTTATCAAATCTGTATTTGCCAAACCTAAAATACAATGTTTTTCTTTTGTCTGCAATGAAGATGTAAATAAATGTACTCGTTTATTGAGGACTGTCTCACGAGGGTCCTCTACTGTGTTCCCAGCCGGAAGTTGGAAAGGTTCAGTCACTGACCCGACTGGTTCTTCTGGGCCATTTTAATGGAACTGTCTGACTAATACTATGACATGCTGTGTGGTACAGACCATCCAAGAAGTTTATACTTCAGTTTTGATGAGTGACACTCTAGGATGATTGTGAGGGGTGGATCCTGGATCTATGTGCCGCCAAAAGCCTGCTCACACGAAGCCCCGTTTAACAGCTCATTTAGGAGTGCTGACATCTGCTGGACATTTGATGTACAGCAGTCCTGCTGTTCTGTGACTTGCTGACTGGGAGATCTTTTAGCATAATTATGTCAAAATCTCTATTTGAGGTATTGTAAAACCAGATTACATAAATCTATGCTGATCGTGTATATCTAAGTGGTATATTAATAAAGTATTGTATATTGTATTGTATATATGCGGCACCTTTGAAGCGCCGCATATATACAGCCCTAACCCTAACCACGGCCGGTGCATTCAGCGTAAAACGGTTAAGTTACTTTTTTGACATTTTGCTTAACTTAAGTAGGGGCGGGGCCGGAAGCGGCCCGCGGTCTGGAAAAAACTTATGTTGCGTCACTTCCATTGTGGCTTTTGTATTTGCCCTGACACCTCTGGGCCACAATCATATAAGTCTGCTATTTGACACTAATGATCTGTATGTATGGTTTAGGGATGCAGCTAGCTAACATTAGATAATAAGTTCACACTCCACTCTTGTCCAAATATAATCACTTCAGTTACAAATAATGAAATAAAATTATATTTAAGAGCTGGAAGAGGTGGCTGGGGAGAGGGAGGTCTGGGCTTCTCTGTGACCCGGGCCCGGATAAATAGAAGAAAATGGAAATGGATCATTTCCAGTGGATAAGAATGATTAAAATACCAAACAATGAATGTTCTCATATTTAATTAAAATATTATTCAAATAAAGAATTAAAGATCCAACTCTACTTTTTACAATCTGTTGCCAACATTTTTTTTATCATATTGACCAGTAATTGAAAATCCTTCAATATATTTTACTATAGGCTTGTTTATTGAGCTTTACATGATTTTCTAACTGGGAAAACCAACAGTTGAGATACTGTTCAGGTAATAGTGCTGCTAATACTATAGTACTACTATATATGCTACTGCTGCTGTTATGAATATCGTGCAGATTTATTTTTTTACCTGAAGTGTCACACACTTTCAGAGTGTACTCTGTCTCTCTGATCACCACCGTCATGGCAAAACTGTTAGACACCTGGAGGAGACAGAGGGTGAGCAATGAGCAAACAGAGACCAGAGAATAAGACAGAACATAAAGGAAGTCTTTGTAGCCATTATATGAAGCGTATGACCACTATAAATGATCTAACTGCTGATAAAAAGACTTTAAGTGGATTCTTGCAGTTGTGGAGTGCTCTAACAATCATATACTGTAATAGCATGGTGCACTGGCTAGGCTAGTTAGTGAAGGTCTGTGCCGCTATAATGTACTATTCTTTCATAGTGTGCTGTGCTGAGCTGCCCCTAATGAGCCAACCTGCCTGACCAGTAAATATTCTGTTCTTATCCAGATAATAAAAAGGGCACATCTTAAAGACAAGCAAACCTTCGTATATCATTATTACACAACGCAGAGTCGAAGCAGTTTAATTGGACCAGCCAGTTACAGTGTAATTGAGCCTGGTTACACATGTCTGAGTAAAATAAGTATTTGATCCCCTAGTAAAACATGACTTAGTGCTTGGTGGAGAAACCTTCGTTGGCAGGCACAGCGATAAGATGTTTTTTTGTAGTTGGTCACCAGGTTTGCACACATCTCAGGATGGATTCTGGCCCACTCTTCTTTACAGAAATTCTCTAACTCTCTATGTTTTCCTGCCCATCGCTTGGCAACTCAAAGCTTCAGCTCCCTCCACAGATTTATTTTTTATAGGACTGAGGTCTGGAGACTGGCTAGGCCACTCCATGACCTTAATGTGCTTCTTCTTTAGCCTCTCCTTTGTTGCCTTGGCAGTATGTTTTGGGTCATTGTCCTGCTGGAAGACCATCCATGACCCATCTTCAGTGTCTGAGGGCAGGAGGTTCTCGTCCAAGATTCCATTCCATTCCAAGAGTCCATTGGCCCCTCAGTGCAGTGAAGTCGTACCCACAGCAGAAAAACAGACCCAAAGCATAATGTTTCTACCTCCGTGCTTGACTGTGGGGATGGTGTTCTTTGGGTCCCACTCAGCATTTCTCTTCCTCCAATCAAGGCAGGTTGAGTCGATTTTAGTTTTATTTGACCACAGCACTTTCTCCCTGTACATGTGTGTTCTTGAGCAGTGGGACCCTGTGGGCGCTGCAAGATTTAAATCCATTACAGTGTAGTGCAATGTGTCACCAGTGGTATTCTTGGCGACCGTGGTCCCAGCTGCCTTCAGATCATGAACAAGCTCCTCCCATGTAGTTTTGGGCTGATCTAACACCTTCCTCATAATCAGGCTCACCCCACGAGGCAAGATCTTGCACGGAGCTCCAGACAGAGGGATTGATGGTCATTTTATATTTCTTGCATTTCTGAATAATCCCACCAACAGTTGCCACCTTCTGACCAAGCTTCTTTCTGATGGTCTTGTAGTCCATTCCAGCCCTGTGTAGGTCTACAGTCTTTTTCCTGACATCCTTTGACAGCTCTTTGGTCTTACCCATAGTGGTGGAGAAGTTGGAATGGAAGAAACTGATTCTTGGGACAGGTGTGAAATAACGAGCTGAGATAAAGAGTATCTGTAACTGCTTAATAGATTCACTTGCTGTCTGCCCATGTGGCACACAATATCATTGGACAGGATCTGGAAAAGGTGTCACCAGCAATGGATCCATCACATGACAGTAAATATATGCATGGTGTAGCCCTCATAATAGCCAAAAAACATATAAAGACACTGCTTAAGTGGAAGACGCTTGGTGAGAGGATGATCAGAGCATGTTTCAGCTGCACATTGTAAATTCACCAACTAATGAGGACAAGAACAACTGGCATGAAGCACTACAGCACACATAATCTCCAAAGTCCCTCAGCATGATATGGTTCTGATCACCAAAGATATGAATGCCAAAATTGGCTCTGACAGCACAGACAGAAAGTGCACCATGGGAAACACGGTTACGGTACCATGAATGACAATGCTGAGTGCCTTCTTGACTCTGTGGTAGGAGGCTTCATCTTCCCCCAAAGAGACACAAATTCCCCCAAAGAGACCTGGAAGTTGCCCGACTGTAACACCGTCAACCAAATTGACCATGTTATCATCAGTGGCAAATGGCGATTTCTTGGGTTGGGTCTGCAAATCAGTCCTCTTTATCCTTAGCCTTATGGTGGCAGTAAGCAATTAGTGGTCTCTGTAGATCACCTCTGACATTTTTCCCATGATGCACTGTGAAAGCGGTGTATACAGAGGTTTTCCTGGCTAAGAATTGGCCTTTGTGGGGGTGACTACTCATGGCTGCAAGAATGAAAGGTCTGCGTAAAGGCATTTATGTTTTAGTTTATTTGACAAAATGTCGTGATCCTGGGCTGGTGGCTCAGTGTTTTGAGTTTTCTTTTGTGAAGTTCTGTTTTTTGTTTTATTTCTGGTCGCGGTTGGAGTTTATGTATTAGGATTTTGTTATCATAGTTTTCTGTTTAGTTATTTGTGTTGGATTCCTGTTTCCCTCATGTTGTCTTCTCATGATCTGTGTTCAGGGGTTTATGTTTTCCCTCTGGTGTCAAGTCTGGTTTGCCTCCCATGTCCTCTTGTTCTGTCATTGTTCCTATGTATGTTTTGTTCTCATGTCTTTGTCATTTGTGTCATGTCTTGTGTTTGGTTTGAAGTCCCAGTGCTCCCTGTGTGGTGTTTTTAGATTTCTGTTATGGTCTGGTTTGGTTCCCTCTGTGTTAAGTTTGCGTGTGTTATGTTTATTCACTTCCTGTTTTATTTTGACAGTCTTGTGTTCCTGGTGCTTTTTATTTAGTTTTGCTTTCCTTGTCTCGTTAGTGTAATTATGTTCAGCCTTGTTCACCTCCTGTGGCCTGTTCCCTCATCATGCCTTTGTGTATTTAGTGCCTGTGTTTCCCCCCGGTCCTTGTCGCGTCATTGTTGGTTTTTCCCCTGCTGTGAGCTTTATCTCAATGCTAAGTCTATGCTATGTTTCTTAGTTATGTTCATGCTATGGTCATGTTATGTTAAGTTTGACTATTAAAGCTTTAAGTGAAAACCAGCTCCTTGTCTTATGAGTCCTGCACTGGGGTCCTCCACTTTGCTTGCCACAGCTCTAACCTGACACAAAAATCAACAAATTTTCCCATAATTTTTGATTATTTGCTCACCAAAAAGTTAGTAATGGAGTTCCACAGAGGTCTGTGCTAGGACCAATACTTCTCTCGTTATAGATGGTTCTACTAGGCAATATTAGAAAAATCTTACTTGCTGTTGCTATGAAGATGGTATCCAGTTACATTTATCTATTAAGCAAGATAATACAAATCAATCAGTTTACCTACAGGCATTTCTTGAAGACATGAAGTCCTGTAATCTTCTACTTCTGAATTCAGTCTATGTCCCACATTGTTGGGTCTTTATCTTACAATATAAATCCTTTTGGCAATATTAGTGTGGCAAGAAATATACACGTTAACAGACCAAGATTAGTAGTATAGTAAAATACCAAACTGTAATACAAGAGTCACTCAAACATACCCAAAGATTTCAAATTCATTACTGAAACAAAAACATTTTGTTTTGTAAAAGGTAACAGACAAATTAAGAGTAATTGTGTTTGTAGGATTTGTGTTTTTAACTGCCTTTGGTATAAAAATGGTCAAAAAATATAGAATAAAAATTACAATCTCTTTAGAATATCTGTCATAGATAAAGCAAACAGTACAGGTATGATAAACACAAACAGAGCCATTAAAAACACCCCTCTGTATAATTTATAAGCTCATAAATGTCAGATGATGTACAGTTTATTAAAACACTTTGTTATTGCATGGTGTCTGTATTTGGTGTAATTTTTGGCAACACTTTCTGTCCTTTCAAAACAAAAGTGAAGCTGAAATGTGACTGATAATCTTTCACTCAATCAGAAAATCTGTGCGTAAACGCAGCTGACGTCATTCTGCTTTTGTTTACTGCTCAGGTTGTGTAACCTACATAGTTACACACACTTCCTGTATGACAGGAAAGAGCTGCACACTGAGTTACAAAGAATACATTGAAATTCATGCTGCCGCTGTAAATATGCAGACTTTCAAGTCATGAATTTGTTGCATGAAAAAGCTAATTTATTCATGTTTTTAAAGCTACTTACTGTGGGGACGTATTCCGAGGGAAATTTGTTGGTCGTGTAGGATATGAACAGGCAGGTCTTTCCCACTTCAAGGTCACCCACCATCACACACTTTATGGATGACATCTGAGGAAGAAGCAATGAAAAAAGTTAAGAAAAACAAAGTCAAAAGTGGGATATCAGGAACTAAAGCAACAATAAATGTGAGACAGAGAAGCTGAAAGATCTGTTATTTATTTATGCATAATTAGGGTTATACCTAAGTAAGAGTCCCCAGGCTAGAACCCCCATGCTAACCAAGCCTACCTCAGAATATGAGCGAGAGATACATGATTGAAACCATACCGGCTCGGACGTCGCCCGGATTAACAAGGTCCGCGTCGGGTGTTGAGGAACCAGGGCATACTGATGATAAGTGGGCTACTGGAACTAGAAGGTTACGGCATAAATGAACACGAGATGAGAACCGGGAACTGTTGAAATGTTACTACACATGTAATCCCAGTGAAAGGGGTTACATGAAGAGGATGAAGGGGTTACATGAAGAGGATGTGGGACCTATGGAGTCTTCGAAACCCCACATCCAAACTGACAGCGAAACAACTCATAGCTCAGTGTTCCAACATACGAAGGAAGCAACTACTATTGCAACTAGAGATTGACCAGGTACAACACAAATGCTACGGCAAGGGGGAGCCAGGACGACAGGTCATCTTCCCCAGGTATTGCGCAGGACCCTCAAGCTCCCAGGCCTCTGATAGAGGACCCGAGCTTGGAGGGCAAAAAGACCGCCCGTGGGGGCGAGCTGGGATTTTATATATTCAATTCAATTTAATTTTATTTATATAGCCCCAAATCACAACAAACCTCAAGGTGTATTGTAGGTAAAGACCCTACAATAATACAGAGAAAACCCAACAGTCAAAATGACCCCCTATGAGCAAGCACTTGGT